>VYXF01007261.1:72842-101311 GCA_013397295.1 Polioptila caerulea
GCCCCCCTCCCCCCCCGGGCAATGCCCCCCCCCACCCCCGGCAATGCCGCTCTCCATCCCTGGCAATGCCGCTCTCCATCCCCGGGCAATGCCGCTCTCCATCCCCGGGCAATGCCGCTCTCCATCCCTGGCAATGCCGCTCTCCATCCCCTGGCAATGCCGCTCTCCATCCCTGGCAATGCCGCTCTCCATCCCCTGGCAATGCCACTCTCCATCCCAGGCAATGCCCCTCTCCATCCCTGGCAATGCCGCTCTCCATCCCTGGCAATGCCGCTCTCCATCCCTGGGAATGCCGCTCTCCATCCCTGGCAATGCCGCTCTCCATCTCCTGGGAATTTGAGACTCACGAGGAGCATTCCAGGCCAAAGGATTCCAGGATTTATTTGTCCTACAGCAAACCGCTCCCACTGGGGGCAATGCCCGTGCGTGGTCTCTCAGCAGAAGTTGCTGCCCATAAATAAACCCTAAATCCAGCAACTTCTGCTCCATTCACTCAACTCAAAGTCTTGTTTCGAACATTTTAACTCCAAATTCAATCTCTACAACCCCAAATCCACGCTGTATTACAAAGCTCTCCCTAGGGCAAGCTTTCAAGTATGCCCTGAGGTTCAAAAATCAAGGCTGACAGAGAACCATGGATACCATAAGGAGATCATTTTTTTTTTAAATATCGTGAGCAGAATTAAATGTTGGCTTTAACCTTGTACTACGAAGAATAAACTCCATTTCACTTTATATTCTGGTCCCATGGTAATTTTTTAGAGGAAACCCACCCACCAAATCTATGCTGCAGGTTTGGTTTTGGGGGGTTTAGCCTCAGGTTCCTTCAAGGGAACTCCACCTGGCTGCACACAAACAGTCACAGAATGGTTTGGGCTGGGGAGGACCCTAAAGCCCAGCCCATCCCAGCCCTGCCATGGCAGGGACACCTCCCACTGTCCATCCTGGTCTGGGACACTGCCAGGGATCCGGGGGCAAGAGCCACCATCAGCCAGGACTTTGTTCCCCATATCCAATCCTAACCCACCCTCCGTTGGAAGCCATGTGCTCTGGGCTGTGTAATTGGGGAGTTTAAAGCAGGTTTTGTTAAAGGCAGGCCACACATTTAGGATGAAGATCTTTCTGGTGAAGTTGAAGCATTATTTCAATTTTTATTAGCCTTTAAAAGAAGTTGCAGATACAGAAATAATGGATGCACACCTCAAAGTCCCTCTGCAGGAGAGGCACTAACGCTGCTCAAACAAACAGCTGGAAAGGTCACAGGTGCTTAAAGAACAAGTTTATTGACAATATCGTCACAAATAAACAATCTAAAGAAAATTTCAGAAACCTCTAAACTTAGAAATTTTAAAATTTTCTCATTGGCAAAATATTTAAAAAAAAAAAAAAAAAAAGTGTAAGATGTCACTATATTCTTAAACTTTCCTAATTTCAACATATTGGTTCAGTCCTTTAATTTGGTAACACACATCCAACCCTTCAGCACAATGAAAATGAGTCAAAGAACAATTTTCCTTCTGCAAGGGGATCTCGGTCTCAAAGATTTTTTTGTTTTGTTTTTTGCAAGCATCTCCCTGAATCCTGTCTGCTCACAACTTGATAGATAACATCAGCAAGAAATAACTATAAAATAGTCCAACTGAGCCAAATGAATTCTGGTATTAATTCAAACCTAAATTTCCCCCAAACAATACAAAGCAGACCATGTAGTACAAGAAACTATCAGCATGCATTTTAGAGGTCGTTTTTGTACTTCAGGTACATGAACTTAAAACCAAAGAGGGACAAAGTGTGATAAAAATGTACTCAGATATTTCATAACATTAATATTTATTGCTTTATATGAATACTGTATTGAAAGCCCAAGCATTCAGTTTACACACAGAAATTATACAATTATATACCGTTTCACAATGGCAGTGAGCACTCATTACAATCTACAAAAAATCTACTTTACAGAAATTTAAAAATTCTAAATATCAAAAAGGTACAGTTGAAGAAACAGGTATAAATTTGGCAGCCAGTAATTGTGACTGGGAGGTTGCAGCTTGCATGTCTTTAAATACAGGGACTGGAAAATATTGAGTTTAAAGCAGTAGTTTGTGCTTTGAGCTGGTTTGAAAAAAAAACGTAACACTGGCTGTCAAAGTAGCATGTTCAAAAATATTTAGTTCACTTCCAAAATGTTATAGAAATCGTGGTGATTCCTCTGCACCCCTAACCCCTGCAGCTCAGGAACATGACCAGGGTCCTTCCCATCCCGTGGTGTGATCAGCCCGATGCCACCTGCAAACCTTGGAGGAACTCTGACACTTCTCTACAATATTCACAAGCTCCAAGAAGCACTCAAAAAGGCAAAAAATACCTGCTCATTTCTTCCAAGGTATTTTATTTTCAAACATTTCTTCTACAAAAGTTTAAGCTAATGTTTTGATTACAACGTTCTCAACATAAAGCACATTTTCTCATAAATAAATGAACTCCTTTCACTCAGGCACCTCAGAAGTATACAAAAATGTTGTCATTGGAACAGTTCTCTTGGAATGTGTTTACTCTGGTGTTTTCAACAATGTTAGTACTTCCAGGGTTTCATACGGGCCAGATTTCACGTGTTTTGTTTTTCCAGAGGCAAAGCAAAGTGCCTTGAGAGGTGAACTCAGTCTTTTCCTATAGAAAAAGTATTTGCTGTATTTGTCTTTTATAGAAACAGAAAAATATACCCCTTCCCCCTGGAACAGCGAGGGTACACGGAGGTGTGCATGCTGTGTGGAGATGTGTGTGTGAAATGGAACATATTTGAAACACACAACAGAAAGTTTCTTGGTGTGTATTGAAATAAAAATCCGGAAACCAGCCTGAAACCCCGAATTTCACATGTCAAATGTTGAAACTGTAACCAAAATATGAAGTAACTGCTAGAGCTGTCAGAAAAAGACAAGACAAAAAGCTTTCTTGCTTACATACAACTAGGTGTGGTGATCTCCAAAAAAGTTGTCAAAATTATAATTACCTTCCAGTTTAAAAACTTTTATTCTAAATAAAAAAAACTATACACAAACCACTGATTTGACCAAACGAAAGTTCAGCGGTAAGCAGGACCTGAAGGAGCTGGTATTCACAGTTCTTATCATGTACAACTCTTTCAAGGTTCAATCCATGGAGAAGTTTATTTTACAACCTGCTTCTTTTTGTAAAACTAAAGGTCCACTTTATTACATAAAATTATTTATACAGTGTAAAACCGGAGCCTTATGGAAAATACTGCCTCTAAGTTTCTTTAAATTAGTCTTGCTCCATAGGTTCATCTGCAGCTTCTGTGGCTTCATCACTGTTTTCCATCGGGGTCTCTGAGGAGCTTTCTGCAGTTTCACTAGCACAGGACCCCAGCTCTTCTGTGTCACTGCAGTCAGCTCCACTGGAGGCAGATGCACTGATGTCACTGCCAGCCGAGTGTGAATCCTTCTCTGCCCGTGCCTGCTCAGACTCCTCCATCTGATTGTTCTCCTCAGAGCTCTCTTCAGCCACACTCGAGGAGTCACTGTCTTTTTCTTGATCTTTTCTGTCTGGACCAACGTTTCTGGGAGACATGAAGGACTCTAGGAACAAGCAAAGTACAGAATTACCAAGGGATTTTCCAACACACCTTAATCCTGCTACTTCCCACTCGGAGCTATGCTAAGCAAAACTTCCACAGCACAGCCAAGGACAGGAAAAAGAGACAAACCCCAATTTTATTAGAAGACGTACAGAATTAGAGCCATCTTTGTCAGGATATCTAAACCATCCCAACATACAATAAAAAAAAAGTTATTTTATTTAACAGGCAGCTCCATTTAATTAAGTTTCATTGGATAAAGACAAAGTTTAAGAAGTAACTTTTTCTGGTTTCCCCACATGCTCCATTTGCCTCTCAGAAGCAGTTTTTTGGAAATTATGAAATCACAGCTGTTTCAGGTGTACAGCCATCATGACCTACAGGAACACTGTACAAATACATGAGCCAAAAAAAAAAACAATTCAAAGGACATTTTGAAGAATATGTAAAAAATAGATTAGTTCTTAACTACAGTTATGTAGGTACAGAGCCTGCCCTACAGTGAGACAATTTTTACTCTTCTAATAGAATGTGGAGATATTGTTGCTCAGTCTCCTCAGTGAAAGAACACAAATCTGTATCTGTATTTAATAAATTCCATAATTAATAAATGGCTATCACCCATCCCCGTTCTGAAGAAAGGATGAGAACATCTGATGCTAGCCTAACACAGGGATTCTTGAATTCCTGGTGCATCCTGATCTAATTCATGGCCTCAGAAGGTTTTGCATAAGTTTCAAATTGAGCATAGGACCAAAGAAAAAGAAATAACAGAATTGATAAATTATGCAAAATTGAAGTGTGAGCAAGCAGTTCTTCTTCAAGCACAACTGGAGACCTTCAGCAATCCCAGCAGCACTGGTCTCCAGCACAGAAAACCCCAACTCCCTGGAAGTAAAAGAAGACAGTGAACTCTGAAATACCTTCCTCCTCTTCCTCTGTACAGTGCTGTCTGGCACAGGTAGCATCTTTTTCTTTATCCTGAGATGTGGAGGATGCTTCTGTCTCTTCCCCCATACCTGAAGAGACTTCACTGGAGGCAGTTTGGTTTGGTGCATCTCTGGCTTCCCCTTCCTTGTCAAATTTAAGTCTTTTTACCTCATGTCCTTCTGCTTCTGCAGGATCATCCTCAGAGTGCTTATTTTTCACCGGGCTGCTCTGAGCCCCTTCTGATTCAGATGCTGGTGATTCACTACAAGCAACAAGACCAGATGCAGCTTTTATTGAAGACAAACGTTCTGTATCTTGTCACACTTTTAACAAAAAAGTAACAACTACTTCGATTTGAACACATTAAGTGATAACAACAGAATTTGCTTCACTTACTACATAACAAAAAAAAAATCACTGCTGATTTAAGATTCTATTATGCATCCCTTAGAGGGTCGGTCTTTTTTAAACTATTTTGAAAACATAAATAAACAACCTCACAGTAATAAAAGCTCCAAACACAGTCCTCCTGACAAACCTGTGTTTCTTCTCCTCTGTTTGCTGCAAGCTGGGCTCTTTATGCTCTGTGCTGTCTGGCAAACCGTTGGTTGTCATGGGAGCTGACAAGGAAACCTTCGTCCTGCTCACGGGTCTGGGGGTCCCAGGGCCATTTACATTCGACCTTTAAAGACAGTAAGGAAAAGTTAATCCAGCCTTCCAGTGAAGGCAGAAAGTAGTGATATCCTTCCTTTAAAAGATCAGCAAAACTAAACAAGTAGATGAGGGGCTTTGCTGTTTTCTATTGAATAAAGCATTCCTCGCCTGCAACATGCAGGTTTGATAAAACAGATTAAATAACAAAAAATCTTCTCAACAATGATGTCACAGAGATCAAAATACAGAGTACATGGCATACAGGCTCATGCCTCCTCCATCCCCATTCCCCAGTATTCCATGTCACACCTCATTTTTAAGGGTACTTATTCCCAGAACTGTGCTGCTTTTATCCAGTGGAAGTGAACCCCTGGAGCTAAACTCACCTGTCAGAGTACCCTGGTGAATTCCCAGGGAACATGACACCATTCATCCGATTTAAACTACTGGAATTATTTTTCCTAACAAAGAAAACAACAAAATGTTAGGAATAAAGGAACATCAAATCACTTTAAGCTTGTTTGCACAGAATTTCCCAATCCCAAACTTACAAAGCCCCCACTGTCAGTCCCCAAGGGTTTTTTATTTATTCCCAAATTATGGCACTTGCAGACACCATCCCTGCTGCTGACTGAACTACTGATAACAAAATCTGAACTCTGCATGTCTGGCTTTCACATACAACTACTGACAGCAAGAGAGACATCAGACACACACATGCATCCTCCCTGTCACAAACACAAGCTTGAAGTTGCACAGAAAAGAGGATTATACTCACTCTGAAGATGGATATACACAGCTGACAACCATGACATTCTGTAATATACAAACACAGCAGGAGTTCAGAAACAGAAGCTTCAGCTCTTGACAACTCCCAGAACTTTTAAGAGTTACACGATTCCCAGAACTTTTTAAGAGTTACAGGATTTTGGTCCTGTTAAAATACCTCTGTTCCCTCTTGCAAGGTCAGGCCATAATTACACTAAAATTCATGTTATTGTTACTGGCCTAACAAGACCAACATATTAAGCCTCAGGCCTGAGTGTCTGTAATCTCTAACTGAGGGATCTCTGGAGAACAAAGAATTCAGAAATGCTGAAGCATCCTGTTGTGGAACCACATTTTCCAAGTCTCTTCCTGGCTTCTGAAGGAGCCCACGTTCAGATACAAGCTGTAAAATGCCAGTTAAGACACCTGTGTGCTCCTCTGAAGGCACACTCTGCTACCCCACAGGATTTCAATACTGAAACCAGAGACACTGGAGGGAAGAGGCCTCTCTGCTTCTTCCTCTGGATCTACTCTGAAACCAAACGTGGGAGCAAATTCCTGATCCAAAGACTCAGGGTATTTCATCTGCTCATTTCTAACTAGGACTCCAGACAAAACTGCCAATGCACCCTCCACAAACTACAGGTGGAGAACTGCACAGTGACTGGGACACAGCAGTTGCAGCCCTGAGTTTAACTTTTATGTCTGCAGTTATTTTGAAACTGTTTTTTGCCTCTGAAAGGTATGAAACAAACTCAGACACTTAAGAGCAGCCATTAGCTGTAGTCTGGCTCTGAGCCCCAGGGAAAGCAGCAGAATTTCTCTCTCTCTCACAGAAATACATCAATTTTCCACACCTCTTAGAAATTTGTCTGTTCCTGTGTAATTCCTCCTAGGGTCTGTCAGCAACTCACAGAGTCGCTGGATAGTGAAGGGGATGCTGCAATGAAATAGATTTATAACAATTTAATTTTATTTTAATAAGTACAACTGTTAGGAAGCAACAACATTATTGCTCTCTCCCCCTTACTGAGAAGGTGGAACAAAACCAGTACTGAAATTTGTTACCAGGAGCAATATTGGGTGCCATCTCAAGGCTTTATTTTCCCCTGTCTCATACAAAGCTGTTTGCTGTGCTCACCACCACAAAACCCAAGGAGAATCATAAATGCATCACCCCACAACTCAAAGGATTCATTTAAACAACAAAAAGGAAATCAGATCATCAACAGGACATTTCCTGACTGTACTATTCCAATACACAGAACTGAAATTGTAAGGGATTCCAAACAAATTTGAGTCATACACACTAGAGCTAAAAAAGTCTCAACTTGTAGTTTATTTCAGGTTTTACAAAACATGGTTACAGAAAAAGCAGTAAATGTTGGAATTAGTGGAACCATTATACTTCAGCTGTTACAAATAATCTATTTTGCTACAACTGGACAAGGTACTCATCTATCAAGGAACAGATCAATAATAATAATAATAATATTAATAATAATAATAATAATAAATGTTGAAGCCCACAGGACAACCACAAAATCATGGTTTTGTTTTTGACAATTCTGCAGCCAGTTTCATCCCTGCTGAAAAGAGAAACTGATTTTTCACACAAGCAACACTTTCCAGACAATGCCCAGTTACCTGAGGTGTCACACAGTTTCAATCCAAGTTTAATGTCACATTTTAACAAATTTCTGTCCAAAATATTTCAGTCAAATGATGAAGAACCATGCAGTTTAACAGTTAACTGTTGGAAGGTGAAGCCATAAGCATTTAAAAGTTATCTAAGAAGAATATTTGATACAATACAATATTTATGAACCATTTCATGGTTGGGAATACAACTGGCACCAACTCCAGAGAAGCACCAATCCAGACTGACATGGATGTGTGTGTCTATCCCTACACTGGAAATTTCTGTCCAAACTCCACGTTTATTATTTTCTGAGCAAGTCAGTAGGTGGGATCTGCAGCCTAACCCAGCATGGATCTCCAGCTTTGCTCATTAGCTAAAAAGCCCCATGAGAGATGCCCAGATCTGCAGCAGCTCAGTGCAGAGAGGTCAGCACAGCTCCAATCCATCACCCCTCATGACACTGCACTTGAACTAAAAGCCAGCCCTACTCACAGAGTGACTAAGTATCAACAATTTCATTGTGTTTTTCAGAACTGCCTGTCCATTATGTGACTGGGGAAGTCCTAATCCTCAACAAACCAGAAAAACCACAGGAACAAGTATTCCTTCTCATTCAGTTTATTACAGGAAGGCTCTTAAGCTTGAAAATAGTTCTGGCATTATTAATTTCCCTTCCCTTGCTCTTCACTGGTCAACCAGCAATCTTTGACACCCCAATTCTTCACAAAATCATCAAGCTTAGAAGAGATCTCTAAAATCAAGTCCATACTCACAATATTCAGCTTCTGCACAGTGCTTTAACAAAATTCCCAACTTTTAAGTCACAAAAAATTTACTTGATCTGTATTCCTTTCCATATGGATAAAATATTAAATTGATCTTACTGTTTCTTGTGATGGTCATTTTGGTCTTGGGTTGGAAATGAATAATTAAAGAGATTTTGCTTTTTTTTTATTTTTTTGATAGAACAAACAGTCCATTCAAAAATCCATTTATTCAACAGAAAAAAAAATACACATTTTAAAATTATTCTTCATCAGCCAGCTTTGTAAGACATCCTGGGGAATCAGTACCTGGCTAATTTGGTCCCCTGGAATGCTGTGACATGAAGAGTTTTGGAACATCAACACAGTGCTAATTCCCCAAGTAAGGCAGAAAACCCCAGAAATGTGCAGCCTGCAACTAACTCCAGAAGGAAAAGCTGTGTTCCTATTTTACCCTCAGCTATAACAAGTGAAAAAGCAAGAGCCAACTCATTTCCCTCCCAGTTGCTCAGAGCCAAGTGAACTTCGTGCACTGAGCAGCAGATGGCAGCCAGTGTCACACAATCACCCCTCTGCATGCAGCTCCTGCAGCATTTACAACACCTACAAATGCCTTTAGTTGGCAAAACCCAGAGTTAACTTCACCTCAGGAACTCCCTCTGGTGAAAAAAGTTCTGTTTTCAAATAGTTCAACAAGGTGATTTTAAAACAGGAGTGATTTAAGCTGGTGTGAATCTATAAAGGAACACCAATGTGAAGCAGTATGAGAACTGATTGTAAATGCCCAGAAATTTCATTAGTTCAGCACATGAGCTGCATGAATAGTCCTGATCTGCCCACTTAAGGTGACCACTTAAAATTCCATTCCAACACACTCAAAACTGCACTTCCAGCACTACAGTCCAGAGTGAATTACAAACCAAAAATTCATTTGGACAGGACTGAAGAGTGATATGGGAAAATGACTTGTAACAGTTACATTAAATTGTAGCAAAAAAACAACAAACCAAACCACTCTGTAAATGAAATTTGGGTTATGATCTATTTTATTCATGCTGTGAAAACTTCTCTGTCATCAGAGATCCCAAATAACTTACCTTGAAACTTTGTTCTTTCACTAAGAAAGGATTTAAAAATGGCAGAAGTTCCTATTCCAAAGCAGTTGTAAGAGAATTGTAAAGAGAATGTGGCTGTGCAAACCTGAGCAGACACCATGCCAAGTAAGACACAGACAGGTTAAGAGCCAGTTTGTGCTTTCTTTAAAAGGCACTTCAGGCTAGAAAGACCCCAAAACAGGGGTCATTCATAATGTGATACCTCTGACTCAAATTAGAAGTTTTTACACATTTGCTACTTTGAATGAACTCTTTCCCTCTCTCTTACACACTAATAAAAATAACCCAATGATCAAGTCACATCAGGCAGGCTCCTTCCCTGCCCTGGTACCCTGAAATGACACCCACAGCTCTAAAGAAGCCTGAATACACAAATCCCACAACCCAAAACCTGCTGCTGCTGCTCTTTGGACAGATTTCCACACGATTCAGCTTTTACAATCACATCCTCCCTGTGGGGATTACAGGATTCACCAAATGCACCAGTCTGCAGTCCCAGATCCTGGGACATCCCCAGGCAGCATCAGGCAGCATTTCCTTCACGAAATCTAATGGATGCAGTTTGCTTCCTCAAAGCCTGGGAGTTCCACTGCAAAGCACGAGGAAGTTGAGGCCCCTGAAATGTTACAGCAGAGGATGGAAACAGCCCAGGCACAGCCCAAGCTCCAGACTCATCATCCAGAGGTTTGCTCAGTGCACTTGGGAACAACAGCAGATAACAGCAGCCCATTCATTAGCTGTCCCTGGGAGAACATTCCCCATTTTGTGGGCAACGAAGCATTAACAAAAAGCTGGGGGAGGAGGGACAGAGGCAGACTTGAGCATAAAGGATAGGTTTGTTTTTAAATTCCTGCAGTGAAGCAGCCTGGTATAAATATTGGGGAGCTGAGAACAAGCTGAATTTCACATTCTTAGAAGTCTCCTACATGAGAGCAATTGTGGAGGGAAGAAGAGATCTGACTTAAGACTCCTAAACTGCAAATAAATGAAGAAGCATGGAATAATGACAGTATAAATTATAAATACAGCATCAAATATGATACTAAGGACATGTCAGCAGCACCTCTGAACCTGATATTTCAGTTTCAGGAAGGCAAGATTTAGAACATGCTCATTTATCAACAAGCTGAGAAAAATGCTGCAAGTCTCTTAACAAGCACTGAGCACCAGAAGCAGGATGACTCAGCTTATGGCAAGGATGTAATCCAGTTTAGAAACAACAAAACCACTACGTAAGCTAGTACAAAGGACACACCAAGTAAGACAAAAACATCAGGAGCTTTATTTGAAAGGCAACAAAAACTTCCAAAATTAGGAAACCAGCAAAGGGCACAGATACATTTCAGTCTAGGACACTGTGAGCAGCAGATCAAACACCCCACGTCCTCCATCAGTATCACTTCAGCTATAAATTTGAATCTGGCATTATTTAGTAATTCCAGCCCAGGCACACCTTTGCCTCCTGGTCACACCCTGTTTCTCACAGCATGATTTCTTCAAAAGCCAGGGAACTGACACGAAACAATCAGGAACCAAACAACAGAAAACCTCTTTCCATTTGGTATTTCAAAATGCACTAAAAAAGTCTGTCTTTACTGGCTGTTTAACCCCTCAAATGCACATGGTAATATGATACTTCTTTGAAGTGCACTGTTTAAAAACTAACTACATATTGAAAAATCAAAGTGAATGACATCACAGCATGGCACACGTCACACACAATAACAAAGTTCAGAAACCACTGTCCTGTATTTCCATGGTGCATATTTGCTTCTGCTCATCTATTGAGGGAGCAAAATGAACAGCCACAGAGACAGTACAAACTACTGTGTTCAAAACTGGGGAAATATGTTTGTTATCCTGAGTTTAGAAAACAAAGGATACATACCCATTAAATCCAGTGACAATTTTCAGGATTCTTTCTTTCATCTCTTCAAAGGGAATATATTCCACGTTTGGATTGGGAGGCCCTCTTGGTTCAGGAGCTGAGGTTCTGAAATCATCCATGACTTTCTCCAGTTTGAAAATAAAATAGCCTTTAAACTGAGACCACTGAACCCTGCACAAAACACAAACATTGAAACACAGGCGAGTTAGTGCCAAAGCCAAAGCCAGCAGTGTGAGTTAATGTTTGCATAACAACGTCCACCCTGGCATGCAGGGGCTAAGATAAACGAGGGGAGGGATGCAGGGCTCCTTCCCTCCCTGAATTCAGAGCATGGCAACTATTTCAACAATTGCACTGGAACAATGTAACACAAATCAAGTGTCACTAACAGCAGGGGAAGCCGTTTCTTTAAAGAACCAACGTGCACTGACAAAGCAAACCTCAATGTGAAACATACACCTGCCTATATAATGTAAAGGGAGCCCACAGCACTGCCCTAGAGCTTTCACTGAGCTCACAGGAGGTGGAAGGGGGGAAACAAACTAACAAACCCGACCAAAGAAAACAAAACAAATCACACCCCAAAAAAACAAAAACAAAAAATACCCACACCGACACCAAAAAAACCCCACCACACCAAAACACCAAGAGTTTCCAGTTTGGAATCCACAGAGCACNTACCCACACAGACACCAAAAACCCCCACCACACCAAAACACCAAGTGTTTCCAGTTTGGAATCCACAGAGCACCTATACACAGCCTTACCTGCTTCCCTTACAAAACATCACCAAAGGCCTTTTGTAACTCCATACATCTTAAAAATACTTCACAGTTCCTCTTTTTCTCAAAAAGGCAAGGATTTTCTCTACCACAGTTGGCACTTGTTGAAAAACAACTGAGCAAAACAACTTTTGACTCCTGATAAACATTCCCACAACAGTAAGCTATTAAGATGTTTCCAAATTACCTCTTGCCTAAAATTCTAGATTTTGAACTTTTCAAGCAAACAGGTCCCTCTCACTGGGTACCACAGACAAGTGCTGAGCCAACCCTTCCACACCCAGGGCCCCACAGAGCAGGCACAGGAGACATTCAGGGCCCCCCTGGGATCCTGCAGCTCAGGGAGCCACATGAGAGCAATGATTTAGCTCAGGATCGATTTGTTTCTATTCCTGTTGGTGCAGGAGCTTGCACAGCTCCAGGACAGAGAAAAAGAACAAACAGGGAAGAACAATCCAACAATAAAGCAAGAGAGAAAACCATCTTTGACATTAATCTGGAACACACACAATCTGGTGTGAGCAGGCTCAAACCAAACAAGTGTAAAATGGGAGCCCCAGGACAGCCCCTTCAGCTCCTGCTCAAAGCAATATTAAACTACAGAGAAAACCATTTGGCCTAAAGCTCTGTCTCTACAGGCTGCCTTGGGAGCCCTGACTGTTCCTGACCCCACGTGGCAGCTGCCCTTCTGAGGGGCTGACCCAGCTATTTGTGCTGTGAACCCCCGAGGGTGAGGTTTGTTCCTCCAGCACCCCAAACCCCAAACCACAGGCCAAGGGAGCTCCACCAGCCTGCCTGCACCAGGAAAGCAGGGCCACGACATCTTTGCCCTAATTTTCTCCTTTGTCTCAAAGAAATAATTGGGAGATGAAAAGGGGGGAAATACAGCTCAGGTTTATCTATAGAGATCCAAACACAAAGCCCCTGCCTCTTACTAGGAATGATAAATTTACAAGAATAGGGGAATTCCAAAGAGGAAAGGAAACCTCTGTAGGCATTTCACAACAGGAGGGATCACAGGACTTAGTGAATAATAATAATAAAAATTAATAAGTAAACATCAAGGTCCCAAAAGGGAATGGCATGGATTGAAGAGCACCACTGAGTCTCACTGGATTGGTTCCAACAGCATTGTAGAACCCAAAGCAGAACACTACAGTGTTCCCATGTACAATACCAGGCACTACTGCTACAAATGTTCAATAAAGAAGCTGCACAATTCTGCAGTGTTACCACCATGAAACTGAAGTGTTGGTAACAAATCACAGATTTAAAACACAAACACAGCACAAGCACAGTAAATGACCCCACAACAGTGTGGGATTACTCCCCACAGAGCACCCCAAGAGCTTTACTTGCCTCATGAAAGGGGATTCCACTNAAAATTAATAAGTAAACATCAAGGTCCCAAAAGGGAATGGCATGGATTGAAGAGCACCACTGAGTCTCACTGGAGTGGCTCCAACACCACTCTACAGCCAAAGCAGAACACTACAATGTTCCCATGTACAATACCAGGCACTACTGCTACACATGTTCAATAAAGAAGCTGCACAATTCTGCAGTGTTACCACCATGAAACCGAAGTGTTGGTAACAAATCACAGATTTAAAACACAAACACAGCACAAGCACAGTAAATGACCCCACAACAGTGTGGGATTACTCCCCACAGAGCACCCCAAGAGCTTTACTTGCCTCATGAAAGGGGATTCCACTATTATTTTAAACATTCTTTGACAACCCCGTTTGGATGTATTTCCAAACTTTAAAACTTGACCTGCTCTTTGTTTTCATTGTTACTTATTTCTTGCTAAATAGTAACACCNATCTAAATCATCTCCCAGCCTGCATTCCAAACCACTTGCTAAATGCCTGCTGACCAGGTAACACAGGACAGGTTCCACACAGACAGCAGAGTTTATCCTTAAACTCATGCTGCAGTCACAAGGGTGACCACAGCAAGCCCAGACACAGCAACACCAGCTAAATCCAGCCCAACAGGCTGCTGTGAGCACAGCAGAAGGGGCTCAGCACAGCCTTGCTCTCAGACATTCACTGTGTTTCTCCAGCAGTTTTTTCCAGCACTGTTGGGTTTTCTGCTGCTGGGGCTGGAAAGCTGAACTGCTCCAAGGCCACTGTTACATTCAGAGCAGTCTCAGACAGAACTGCAATTCAAACAGCAAACACAGCTGTCCTGTGCATCTCCTGACATCAGTGTTGTTAAAATAATGAACTAATTTCTGACCAAAAAACCCCCAAATTCCTTCTGCAGGGACAGTAAGAACCTCTCAGTTCCCATTTACTTACTGAAGTGGTCGAAAGTGAGTGTCACAAGGGCCAGGTCACCTTTCCTGTTTTACCAGCCTAGGAAAAGGACACGTACCAGTTGGCTTCAGCTGAACTTACAAACTCATCCATAGGGAAAACCAGTTCCTTTATAACAATGGGCAGGACTGCTTGGCAATACAAAAATAAGATGAAAAGTCACATATCCTACTAGCTACCAAAGCAATCTTTATCTACACCTCTAGAAATTTTAAGTTATCTCCATTCACTGAAAGACTGGTTGCTTAGAAAGACAGACAGCAGAAGAGACAAACAAGTGCCAAATATCTCAGTTTTAGGAGAAGAAAAATATTCCACATGCATCACAAGCTTCCTGAGAAACACCTCTATTTTCTCTACTTTGTTACACAATGTGAGAAACCAAAACTGTGAGAAAAGTTTGGTCAATACCTTCTATAGTTAGATCAAGAGCCAAATAGAAACAAAAGAAAATTTTTCTACTCTGTTTTATGTACAAGCTCATTAAGTTTTATTCACTGGAAAATAACTGATAAACATCCTAAGTTCTGTAAGAATAACAAATTGAAGAAATTCCATGGAGAAAATACTGTTCATACTTTTTTCAGAGTAGGCTTGTTTATAAATACTTGCTCTTCCCACTCAGCATTGCACATAATCAGCTTTTTCTTCCAAATCATGCCCTTCCTGTCCACTACACTAGCTTGGGAATTTGTATCAGCAACTTTGAGAGCTCTTTGAGCTACTCAAAGAAAAAAGTTACTGAGAATGCTGCCTGATCTGGAACAACACCTTCAAAAATAATACTTAGAAACATCAGCTGATTCCAAAATGTTTTGGTTCAGTGTACTTTCCAGAGAATGATGGCTGTGTAGTTACATACATTTTCTGTACATCAAGGCACTTTTCACTACAATATCTGGGTCACTCTGTGCAAATGTCTCCTGGGCTAATGAGCCTGGAGTTCCACACATGCTCCACATCATTTAGGAAAAAATGTCAGCTTATTGTAAGAGTGCTCTGCCTCCCTCCCACCAGCTCCTGCACCATCCTTCCCTTTTATCAACCAAAATGATTTGCTCTGGCACACGGAAGATCAAGAGGAAGAAACTGATTTCAAGTTAAAAGCACCTAACAAGAAAAAATCAAAGGCAAAGGAATGGCTGAAGAGAATCAATCACAGCACTTCAGAAATACAGCTTGCATCCATATAGACACCACCCATTTTAAATTTTCCCAGGACAAACACAAATGCTGGTAGTTTAACTCAAGAACTTTAATTGTATTTCAAAAAGCACCTTTAAAAGACATGAGAGCATGGAAGCTCCCACAGAGTTCAACAATTCAGTCTGTCTACCTTACTTAAACTATACATGCTAATCATGTGCTTCAAGGTATGAGAAGATGTTTAACACCCTAATACTGTCCCTGGCCTTGCAATCCCATTAAATATGAGAAACAGAAGAGAAAAATGGCTGGAAGAGATTTCACTGTTTGAAGACACTCAGTTGTGTTTTCAAAGTCAATCAGGAAAGCAGACAGCACCTGACCAAAAGATCAATCCTGCAAGGAACAGGGGCAAGATTTGAGAGGACTTGCATACAATTAGAGAGAACAGATGACAAAAGGCTAGGAAAGGGTGAAGGAAGGCATGAGACATGAACTGAGCAAGTAGAGATTAAACTAAATTACAGACTATGCAAAAGAATCATTAATAACTTTTTTCAAAGAATCCCACACAGAATTACACAAAATCCCACAATGGGATCAAAATTAGTAGGTAAAGACACAAAGGAGGGATGGGGAACTCCACAGTCAGAACAGTGCAACAGTAACACAGTGAGTCACTGAGAGCTGATGAAGCAGAAAAAATATCTCCACTGTACAGGGAAGAATAATAAAAACAACAACAAAAAGAAGAGAGATTAATTTAGACACAATCTAACATTGTCAAAGCAGAGCCATGGAAGAACACAATCCTAAATGGCTGTGTTCTCTAATAAAAGCAATCAATCTATTTCACACCTGTACTTGAATTACATGACTTGCTCTTGGAACTAATCCATTACTACAGATCAACAGAATTTGCCAAGCAACATCAACCAAGTTAAGAAATGCACTAATTCTACTTGATGAACAGCATCTTCAGCAGGGAACAGCCACCTCAGACAGAAAGCAGGACAAGCAATCTGATGCAATGCTTTGATTTCAAAGAATTAGCAGCACAAAGTTGCTTGCAAGAATGACTGCATCTCTACTAATGTGATTTGCATAGGAGTCATCCTTCCAAACATGCATATCCAAACAAAATTGCATTTTACATGGAGATAATCTAGTCACATCATTCCCAGAGTGTAAAAGACATCCCCCATTCCCTTATCTCTTGCTTATGCAAAATGCTTGTCCTGGAGAAACTCTGGAAGCAGCTTTCTCTCTTGCCACAATGGTTATTGGGGAGGAGGAAAACCAGCTCAATAGCTGCACTACTGTGTGTCAGGGAATTAATTAATATTTTCTTCTGACCATTGGACAAGTTTTATACTTGATTCTTTTGCCTCTTTGGAAGATAAGGTGTCAATGAGAAGAGCAAAAAGCCTGAAATATTTAACGAAGTTGGGCAAGATCTGACAAAGATGAAAATCTCTACTATTTTTAGGGGGAAACTACTCATGTTGAACAAATGTTATGGTTCCCTCTCATGAATTTAGCACTGCAAGGCTTTGCTATAACAGAGCATCCCTCCACCAACACATGACTTGGACACGAGGTGGAGGCTGGGCTGCCAAGTCTCCAGGAGTGCAGAAGACAACCACACTGACTTACTCATCTCCCTTTTTAAAAACTGTCATAGAACAGCAGACATAACCCTGAGGGGGTGCATATGGCTCACACACTCCAGACAAACTCCAAAGATTTTAAGGTTCAAACTCCAGTAAGACCCACTGAAGCAAAGCAGGACAAAACCTAAAACTGACTGAAGAACTGGAGGAAGAATTCAGAGTGCCTGAAACAAGGCTAACTCCTGAAATGAAAGTACTGCAATTATTCCATAAATCTTTCTGGAATTGCCTCACAGATTACAGGTTTAATTAAGAAAAACATTATATTGAAGAGATGTTAAGCTTCCAGAGACCCAGCTATGTACTTAAAACATGAAGAGTCCCAGGAGCCCTGGTGGGATGTCTGTCTTCAGATTCCACAGTGTTTCAGTTCATTACAAAATTACTTGATTTAAATTTTAAGAGGATGCCATCTGTTTTGGAGAGATGCTGAATACCACACAGAACATAAAATGAAACCAAAGTAGATCTACTATTGATTCTGTTCATTCCATAAGCCCTAAAAGAAATATCAGAATTTAGTAAAAGGAAATCCCTCTCCACACTTCTCCTACTATTGGCTCTCTGACAAGCAGAAACAAAAACCCCCATCAATTTAGCATATTTAGGATGCCAACACTTTATGTCCAGCTAAACCCATTTTAAGGTAACGTCCTCAGAACACACAAGGAAAGAACCAGAGGACAATCTCTGAGGGAATCACCTAACAAGAACAAGAGATGTGAATCACTGGGATTACCTTTGCCCCTCCCAATTTTGCTGACTTACATGACACTCCCACAGAGAGCTGCTAGAAGGAAACAGGCGTTTTGAAGAGAAGTAACTTGCCAACTTCAGTAACTGTTTCTTTTCTTTTGTGTCCTGTTCTAGAGCTGCTAGGAGATGAAGATATACTCTCAGACACAGTAATCTCCCCAGGCTGTCAAAGGCAAAATTAAAGTTTCATCCAAAACAAGTTCATTCCTTTTCTATTCTGGTCTATCAATGGGATCTCCAGAGCTATTTGGAAAGTGAAAAGGCAGAGAAAATGAAGTGCACTCAGCAATCACATACCCAATTCAAACCTCTGGCAAGGCAGCAAACTTTCCAGCATTCTCTTCCACAGCCTCCATGCAAGATGGAATATTGAGGACTAGATGGAATATGCCTGCTTAAATCCAAGGCCTGTGTCTGCCACCAGGGAGCACAGAACTCATGCCAGGCAGCCAGGCATGAGGGGCCCCAGCGTGGCTCCCTTCCCCAGGCTGTGCAAAGAGCAGCAACGGGGAGGCAGCGCTGGGAGCCTGCCCGGGACTGCCTGTCCTGTCCCCTGCCAGTCCTGTACCNGTCCATCCTGTCCCCTGGGCCTGGTCTGCCTGTCCTGTCCCCCTGCCTGTCCTGTCCCCTGTCCTGTCCCCCTGCCTGTCCTGTCCATCCTGTCCCCTCCCTGTCCCCTGTCCTGTCCCCCTGCCTGGCAGTGCCTCAGCACTCAGAGCAGCACCCAGGGCTCCTCCCCAGCAGCCAAGGGAGCTGCAGCAGCACAGGGAACCCACGGACTGCAGGCCTGTGGGACAATGAGCCCGAGGCTCAGCTCTTCCCTCAGGTATCTCTGTTCTACTCCTACTCCCTCCACATTTTCTGCCACGGTTTTGTATCAATCCTTACCTTATCCAGCACCCAAATCTGACATCTGTTCAGTGGCTATAAACAAGGATATACAGTTATACAGAAGGGGTGCACAAGCCAAAAACGTCAAGAACTCCCTGTAAAACACAATTCCCAGCATTTTCAGACCAGCAAATGAAAAATCCTAAACCTGTTGCCATTTGACACGTTAACTTTCATACAGGAATAACTATTTCATTATTTTTTATAGAAACAGATTGTTTCTTAAACAAGTGTGCTCAATAGTAAAGAAATGGCTTTCAATTTTTTCAGAAAATACCATTGAAAATTTCTGGGATAACAAGCTGCAGCACTGAACTCCCAGTAACAGGGAGATGAGCCAGGCTGAGGGTCCCACAGGGATACAGGGATCTCATCTCAGTGCAGAGCACCAGGGTGCTGGCCCACCACACACTTAACCTTGTCCTCAGTCTGCACCAAAAGGGGCAAGCCTGCTCTGCTGCTCCCACTCATTCCTGTGATCCCACACACAGGGAGGTGAGGCAGATCACTGAGCCAACCACAAAATTAATGCTGCAGATAAGGCACAGTAAGAGGTGTGATGTGACTAGTAGGGAGCTGAGCCATTTCTTTGAGCAGCACCACTCATTTATCAGGTAAAAGAACTTATCTCACCTCATTCCACTCTTGTATCAAATAGTCTTTGTATTTTAAACTTATTTTTCTATTTCCCATGCTTTATTTTAACAGTCTTTTTATGCATTTCATTTTAGTGTCATGATTTTGCAAGCTGCTGCTATTTTCACCATCCACACAGTGCAGATTAACATGGGAAATTCCAAACAGTGACAACAGATTTACACAGTCAAATCCCCTGTACAGCAGTGGAGACTGACTTCTCACATGCTTCTGGCAAGCAGACAAACGCCTCAACCTAACATCAAATCAAAGCCTTAAGCAAGTGCTAGATCCTTTATGAGTGTTCCTAAATGAGCAATCAATTTTAAGAGTTGAGGTGCTCTAGGTAGGGTGAATTTCCTGGAACACTGTGCCTTGCTGCACAATGTGCTCCAGTTAGGAAACCACTGGCAAAGCTCCTGGGGGAGCGTCCTGCTCCCTTACACATGATAACTCATGTAAAATTAAACACTCTCACATTTTATCTTCAGTAGGATTTTACCTCATGTTACCTTTCACTTTAATTAAAAATATATTGAAGAGTTCAAAGGAGGAAAAACTGGTATTTCCCACAAGCACAGGAGGTGTTTTTCCATTTCCACTCACTGATTGTTGTCAGCCTAAATCCAGTCTTTGCTCTTCCTGGGAGCACAATGAGCTCATTCCAGAACCAGGGAAACTGTCAGACATTAGAACTACATCCACTTCAGTAGTGTGAGTGTTCACCTCTGCTGCTCAAAATTACTACTGCTCTTGCCAGGAACAACAAAGATTAAGGCTTAGTTATGGAAACAGGCAGCTGAAGAAGACATTAAAGCACTATCTGTAATCATCAAGGGACTAATTCTGATCTCTGCTGATAAATATTCAGCTGACTCCAACAGAATACAGCTGTCCCACAGAAAAAAAAAAAAAAAAAATCAGTCCAAAATTTTCTAGGAAGTACATTTATGAAAACAGTTATCTAAAACCAAACTCAAGTACCTTTTGTTTTCTTTTATTTTGAAGTAAAAAACTGACCACAGAACAAAAAAGTACAAGATTACAACACTCTTCATTCCAAAATTAGCTTCCTTATAGCAGAGTAGAAAGCAATACAGGACACCAATGCAGCTTCAGCTACCATCAGTTTGCCCAGAATAACCAAACCCACACAAGAAATGCTGCAGCTCCTCTGGGAAGTGTGGCTGTCACTGTTAAAGGTGCTGGTCACCTCAGAGGAGCTGCAGGCCACACTGAGATAATGTGATCAGACATTTACTGTATCAAGCAATGAAGCTGGGAAACCAGATTAGGGAAATGCACCCTGTGCAGCTACTCCTGCATCTCTACTGCAGTGAGTCCCTGTGCTTGCCACCTTATGCAGTGTCCCAAAAACCCACAGGCCCCACTCAGCTCTCCCAGCAGCACTACTGGGATCAGGGAAATTGCACTTGTTGATGATGCCTTCCAAAGTCAGAAACAAAAGCCACCAGCTGGCTTCTCCACAGGGCAGTTCAGCTGACACTTGCTAAGCTTGGGAGGACAAGGTGTGCCCTCCCTCACTGATCTAATGCACAGGCATTGGGTGTTTGTGCATCATCACACTCCCCTGCCACTCCAAGCCAAGCACCACCAGGTACTGCCATCACAGAAAGCCTGGCATTGGCTTCAAGTGGTTTTATTTCTAAAGCTGAGCCCTGCCAGACATGTATCAGCTTGGTGGAAAAGCAGCATCAGTCTGGTTTATCCACAAATTGATAATCCACCTTCCCCAAGCCAACCAGACTGCTTTGTATCTCTCCTTCCATGTGCACTACTGCCTTGTTCCTTCCCCCCACGTGCCAGCAGGCACAAAACTTTCCAAAAGCTTCACACAGGAAGAGGGATCAAGGCTCATCAATTACCAAGTCAAAATGGAAAAACATCCTTGCCACTGAGAAGTGCAATATGGAGTGAACAACACCCAAATGCCTGGGCAAGTCTTTCAGATGGAATACTAACAAGGACAGCCCCCACAGAACAGAGACTGGAGGCCCACTGGAAAATATCAGAGGTCACACTGAGGCAGCCACTAAAGCAACGTCACTGGGAGGTGAAGGTACAAACCAAGAGAAGCCCTGAGGATGACAACAAATCCTATCAAGCAAGGCAGAAAACTGAGCTTGAGGAGAAGAATGACCACAGAATGGTCATCAGAAACACATGCAACTGCATGAACTACCAGAGAATACATGGTGGGGAGGCTTTCTGTGCAAAGTGACAGGGACTGCCAAAAAGATTACCAGGAAATGAGCTTACAAGAACGAACTGTGTACAGCAACAGGGAAGGAAACCACACTAAGGCTGCAAATCTGAAAGTGCAAAGAGCTACATTTGTGATTAAAGCAGTCCAATCACCCCAAAAACCTCAGTGCTGCAATCAGAGCTTGCCTTTTGCCTTTCCTTCCATGTGTATTCCATAGAGACTAATGTTTATTATGCTCAGTTCATCACACACATTTTATAATGGCAGTTCAAGTCTGACCTTTGTACTGTAAACCCCACTCCCAACAGATATGAAGTGGCAGCACTTAAAATAAAACACTACAAGTGTGTTTCCCAAAGCAGCAAGTGATTTCATTGATATCAACACTGCCTGCTCTGAAGTACTACAGCTACACAATTCACACACACAGACATTTTTGTTCATATTAGAGGTAAAAGAGCAAGGAGGCTAAATTAGTGTTAACAAAGGAACATCAGCAGGCTTTTTGACCAAAGATCCCCATCCTTTTGAGACATCAGTGCATTATGAAACAGAAAACAGTGGAATGGGAATTAGGGGGGGGTGTAATTCCAGATGCTGAATGGAATGGAGTTAGTGAGGAATAGCAGGGAACAACAATGCAAGGAAGTTTACCCACATCTCTTGCTTTACTGAGAACATGGAAATGGAAGAGGCTTACACTATCAAAGGCACACAGAAACTTCTTTCAGAAAAAACGATTCTGCTTATTACAGCAGAAAATTAAGAATTGTTTTATTTCATGTTTTAAAAAAATCATAAGGAATTACATTCCCCAAACAGGCATTAAGATTTCCAGAAAGTAACTAGTCTCCAAAAAAAAAATGCCAGCACACACATGCCATGCAAGAAAACTGCTCGTAGAATAAAAGTAGAGAACATACTTCAGCAAAAAAAAATAGATTTAAATTTAAGCATGTGAAATAAGCCAAGGAACATATGGCTAAAAATCCTATACATTTGTAACAAGAGAAAGGATATCATACACGTGCTCAGAGTACATAGTTAAAACACCTAAAATGAGATGCAAACTTATTCTTGTAGGAGTTCATGGCTACTGTATCCTCACTTAGCTCTCCCACAGCTGACAAACTATTTCACTGCTGTAATAAACTAACAGAAAAGTTAAACTGATTCAAAAAAAAGCTTAAAAGTGTAATAAGAAAAACGTTCACTGCTTCACATAAGATACATGAAACAGCATCAAAAGGTCAGCAGTATTTTTGCCATTATCTTTGGTGGAACTGCAGTTATGTAACTTACATTTACAGTTATGTAATTTACCAAAGGCAAATCATCCCTGATCCACCTGACTGACTGCAGACGAGGGAAGGCCAGAGAACGCTGTAGCTCAACCTGAGCAAGGCACAGCAGCACAGTCTGCCCTGGCAAAGCTGCAGCCCCAGTGCAGCCCAGGCTCCTCTGCAGTGCTCCTGGTGCTGGGGATCCCAAGTGCACCCACACCCAGCTCCCAGCGCTGGTGTCAGAGCCCACAGCGGGGCAGCCCCGGCGCTGGCAGGGCAGGGGGAGGCTGAGCTGTCAGCCCCTGCTGTGGGCAGGGCTGCTGCAGGCCGTGCTGCCTCAAACACAGGCTGTGCTGCTGGAATCCAGCTGCTGACTTTCACCAGTGCAGGGCTAACTGCATCCAGGGAGATGGAAACAGGCTCCTTTCTGAGAGGCACAGGGCCCAGGATGCTCCGAGGGAAACACCTCCCAGTGCACACAGGGAAGCAGTGAAACAAGGAGGGAGCCAAACTGAGCCTATGCAACTGCTGTGACTGGAGATTTTCACAAATGCTGCACAAAGCCCTAATCAATTGTATTTAACTTTGGAATTGGCTCCCCTTGAGCATAGGGTCTGCCTGGATCACCTCCAGAAGTTGTTTCCAACTATTCTATGATGATGGTACCGATGTCTGGACTTGCCCTACAATCACACAAATTAAACTTGACTCAAGAAGCTCTGCAAAACCCACTTATGCTGGCCCTCAAGGAAATATGAGAAGAAACAACTTCTGTTTTCAGGCTCAGAGGAGGCTGAAATTAACATTTCAGAGCTTCCAGAAGCATTTCACTCCAGGAAGAAAGAAAACCAGAATGTATTTCAATGGCTGTTTATGCTGCACTAAGGGGAGGAACTGGTGTAACTGCATCACACCAGGGCAGTGTTCTCCACTTAGGCCTAGAAGGATTTTACAATTAATCACTTCTGCCTATGAACTGTATTGCTCCAGATTTTGGTACTTCACTACTTTCTGGATTCCTGCACCATCACTGAGCTTCTGCATTATACTTTCCATTACAGTAAGCCATTAAAACTGCACTTTATAGGTTCCCTGCCCCAGGGCAGGAGTGGGGGAAATGCATAAAAAACCAACATAAAATTTTTGATTGCTTTAGTTTTCTAAGTTTTATTTTCCACTTTAGAAAAATCTAGTTTTCCTTTCCAGTCCAACAAGTTGGGTTTTCTTGGTGAAGTAGCTAAATAAATGGTTTTAAAACGTTTCTGCTATTGAAGGGGCAGAGTGACTCTAAACCAAAGAGAACTTCCTAAGAGATAAAACATTTTAAATACAGGACACAAGACCACAATTGATAAGTGACCTTCCTATCTATTTTTAAGAATTCTTCAGAAACAAGAAAAAAAACCCACTGTTGCATTTCACTTCTAGTACTGCAGTGCTCTGATTTCCATCCCATCCCTTAAAGCTCTTTCTACTTCAGAAAAAACAGATAAGTGGATTTCTTATAAAAAAAAAAGGCCACAAAACCTCATCCTGTTTCTAGAGGGCTTTCAGATACAGTTAAGTACTAGGACTAACAAAATTTCCTCTCTTTTCACTGTCCTCAGTGTTGCAAGTCACACTGATCTGTTACAAACTGGAGACAAGGGGATTATAACAAACTTCTCTGACTCTACTTGATCTCACTAAGGAAATTCCATGTCAGTATCTCAGTAAAAAGTCAGGTTAATTGAGGAGTATGTTACTCCTCCTAAAAGGAAAAAAAAATCCTAATATTCCAGACAACTTTAAAAAAGGCTGAACAACAAACTTTGTATTATATTTCACCTAAGGCTAAGGCTTCCCATGGCAACTGCTAAGAAACAAAAATATTTCAAAGCAGCCAAGCAATCAGACTTTTGCTTCTGTCACCTCTCATATAGGAAGTTTAGACTGGCTTTTGTATACGTACCACAATCTCACCAGCAATTAAGTGAATGGTTAACTTTGCAAAGGAGGAAAACATCAACTTCAAAAAGCTGAAGTGAATGCACATAATTGTATGATCAGGATTTTACTGCACAGCACCGATAACATAGCGAAGCTTACACTGATAATAGACCCAAAATTAGCAATGTGTTTGTTCCACACCTCCCTTGTAAGTGAAAAAGACCTCTAATGACAACAGAGATATGAGGAGCCTTATCACAGCTGCAGTGGTGGCTTCAGCACCTCTCACCTTTGTGCCTCCCCTTCACCACCCCCTCCTTGCACTGCAGCTGCAAGTACCACCTACCAAGGACAAAACACGGGCTCAGGGAACTGAGCCTTGCCCTAAACAGTCAGGACTGTGACAAGTTCCAGCCCCAGGCTCCTGTGGAGCTGCAGAAGCAGCTCAACAGCCCAAGTGAGCAGTGACCCACAGGCTGCACCAGCCAAGGCTGCTGCCACAGAAATCCCAGGAAGATCAGAGCCTCACCTAAACCTGCACCTACCTGTTCCCAAGTCCCTCAGATGAATAAGCACTTTGGAACAAGTGGGGGCAGGGAGGTACCAACCTTACCTGAGCCTGTGCTTTCCATCTGCAGGGAGAGCTACTCGTGCCACGATCAAGCTCTGGGGACAACCTAAAAGGTCACTTGAATTTACTTCATTATTACTTTTCAAACTAATTTTACTGAGTCACCAAGATCTGCTGCAACTGTGTCTGGAAATGTAAGGGGGATGAGAACATTTACCCCAGGATGCAGACTGCAGTTTATCCTCTAAACATCAGCATTCATGATGAAGCTAAAAAGCTGACAAAACCCCCATGAAAATCATAGAACTCTCCTCGAACTAAAAACGGAGAGCAAAAGTATTTCACATTGCACTTGTCCTGATTTGCCTCAGTACTTCTTGTTTGTTACATTAGGAACAGGCTGTGACTGAGTAAGATCCATTGTTTTTCAATAATCAAGTCTGCAAACCAGGAGTGTAATTACCCCTGACTAAGCCATCCTCACTGCTTGGTTTTTTTTTAAGCTATACTCTGAACTTTGTAAAAATCCTAACAAATATCACTGTGAACTAGTATTTTATCTTCTCATTCCAAACTATCTATTTATTACTGGTTTAGATTCTATTACACAAAGTTATTTTTACATAAGTGAAAATAAAGACTATATAGTACATTTTAAATTTGCATGTATTTGGAAGGCTTGCCTATTCCAGAATACTTGTACAATGATCAAGCTGTACCAGCTTAAAAATATATTAAGTTCTTAAAAGGCACATTATCAATCTTCATATGAGTGATTCACAGGAGATATCAATTTTTACTCATTTTTCCCTGATATTTTGATACATAACACATCAGTGAACACTCTGCATGTTTGATGAACAAATGCAGACTTTGGTAGATAATCTGAAGTGAATTTAATATTATAAAACAGTATTTCCATGCCTATCTCCAGATTATATTTCTGATGTTCACATCCAACACTTTTTGAAAAACAATTAAATGCAACTGAAAGGTTCAAGAAGGCTGGAAAAAAAATGCTCAAAAAAACCACAAAGAAAACCCTGGAAACACAGAAGGCAGGATCTGTATATCAGATGACAGATCCCCGTTCAGGTTTAAGTTTGTAAAAATAAAATAAAAATAATAAAAAATAAATCTAGATTTCCTAAATGAAAATAAAATCAGATGGGAAACAATTTTCCCAAGAACTTGCCCCTGCAGAATCACTTTTTAAAAATTACTTTGGAATACGCATGATAGTGGCAGAAACAGTAAAAACAACCAGAAGAAATATCTCAGAATGGGAAAAATATTTTAGATATATTTTAGTATGGGCTTACTATGGTGTGTTTTTCCTGTATAATAAGCACTACACCAGAATATTAAGCATTACAGCTGAGTATGTCTGCTGAACAGGAGCCTTCTATTCAAAGAGCAAAGTACATTTCAGAACTTGTTTTCCTTTCTAAACCATTAATCCAAGCAGCACTAGCAAGCTACCAGAAAAAAAAAGAAAAGAAAAATAATCACCAAAACCTACAAAACCTCTTACAAGTTCCAGGGACTCTAGAAACTCAAACAAAGCCCCCGCGGTCGCTGGTTGGTCACAAAACACTCGTAAAAGCTCATCTCCCCTGCTGGAGCCGTAGTCTGGCACTAGGCCTCACAAACAAGGAGACAGCCTGGGCGCCAGAAAGTGAGCACAGCTACGGCAGCGCAGCCGGGGAAGCCTTTCCCCTTCCTGCCAAATAGTGAGCGCAAGGAAGTCACCGGCAGAGAGCCCTGAAGGAGCGCGGCTCCCTGCGCTGCCCCGCAGCTCCCGGGAAACGCTCCGGGAAAGCGGCCCGGAAAGGGCAGAGAAGGGAAATCCCGGCGGGCTGAACAGCTCGGAGCAGCTCCCACACATCTCGTCTGCGAAAGCACCGCCGGATTGTCCCCTCTTCAGCAGCAGCGCCCAGACACAACCACAGGATGGTTACAGAGCCCAGAAAGAAACCATCTGAGGCGCTGGTATCTTTATGGAAATAACACAATGAGATACTGCAAACACAGTTATACAGCAGTGTACAGCAGACACTGCAACCGCAGCTGAACTTGCCACTTACAAAACCTGAATCTCTCCTAAAAATCCAGGGAAAGCAACAGGTTTGTTTATTGTGCTGAGCAGGATCAGTAAGACCTGACAGACACCTCAGAGCAAAGCCTGTACGAGAAGTCTCCCCTCGTTAGATCAAACAATTAGCAAACTAAATTAATCCACACAAAATTAAATGGGAACTAAGGAAAGTTTACTCAGCTCACTGAAGCAACCTACAGGCAAAAAAAAGAATCCTGGGAGAATCTCATTGATGTAAAATGCAAGAATTGTTTCAAGTCACGACTGAGGACCACCGAAACAGTCACACTTACATTGTCTCTCCTGTCTTAGCAACATGACAAAGAAACTGATCCAGTATTGGACACACTTCCTTCTTTCCTCTCTTCTCAAAATCTGTTGGTGTGAGAAAGACACAAAAAGAATGGTAAAAGAAGACGGGACAGAACAAAAAATTCACAATAATTAGCGATTTGCTTCAACTATCAGTACAGCTCCCACACAAACACTGTTGTGCTCTCACAATGCTCCGGCTGTTCCCATGAACTCCCAGCCCTGGGAAACATTTAGTATTTTTCCTGCGGAGAAACCGCAAGCACCAGAGTAGCAAAAGTTGATTCGCAACTTCTTCTGAGCAGCTCCGGCACAGAAAGAGGCCGATTTCCTCAAGCTCAGCCCAGAACCGAGAGGGTAGGGGAGGGAGAAGGGGACAGGTCCGGGCTGGGCCGGGATGCGGGGGAAGGGGCCGGGATGCGGGGGAAGGGCGAGGAAAGAGGGAGAAGAGGCGGCCAGACCGGGGAGTCCAGGGCGGCAGC
>VYXF01007261.1:109194-125186 GCA_013397295.1 Polioptila caerulea
GGAGTCAGATGTTTTAATAAATGGTTTTATCCTTCTCATGAGAAAGCATGTCCGTGTGTGTCCTTGCGTGTCCCACAGCGACAGGACACCAGGACCCTGGGACAGAAGGACCCTGGGACACCAGGACCCGGGGACACCAGGGGTGGCTCTGTGGAGGCAGCACTTACATCCCGGATCACCTCGTAGAGGGCCTTGAAGGTGGGCTGCTTGTCATCGTGGTAGACGCCTCTGTTGCCGTGCAGGATGGAGACCCCCTCCTCCTCGGCCCCCCTGCAGTTGCTGCCGTACATGCAGTGGTCAGGCCGGTAGTTCCACTGGCAGGGGAACACATACAGACACTCTGCCCCCAACAGCAGAGCACAGGGAAGGAGGAGAGACACGTCAGACAGGAGTTACAACAAACAAAACCAGCCTGGGACTGACGATCGGGGAATATTCAGTCACATCCTTTGCAAGGATCCCCGACAGACATTTCCTTCCCCCGTGGGTGACAACACTCCCCAGCTGTGGGTCCTGAACAGGACAGCACAGAATGTGGGACCAAACACAACCCAAGGGAGCCCCTTAGAAAGCTGAAGTGGAGCAACCAAACCAGAGCACACAGCAGGTGGCACTGTCCAGCACCCTCTGCCATACAAGGACTTTCTGGAGGGACAGGAATGATGGGGGAAGCACATGCAGCAGTGAAGGTTATGAAAAATCCAGACTCCTCCGGGAGCCAGCATGGGAAAACTTGCAAAGTACATCCAGTGTTTGCTGCTGAAGCTGTCACAGAGGCCATGACAATTTGTTACACAGCAGAGCATAAGGGGGGGTGTATTTCATCCACAGCCCTCCAAAGAGCCATCAGCCATTAATTTTGCAGGTCTAGGTTATTTAGAGATGAGCCTAATTTCTCAAAAGGGCTCAAACTCCATTTCTCCCGGTGATTTTTTTTAAACGCTGTGCATACAGTGCTTGCAATCTGCTTGTCATAAATCACTCCAGTCCCTGCAACCTTGCTGCCTGGGCCCTGGGGAACAATGAATCATGGCTGCTGCCAGCAGGGCATGGCAGAAGCGCTGAAGATTGAATTCTTCCCTTGGCCTTTCCCAGCTTTCCGGGCAGCCTGCAGCTGGTCCCATGTGGCTCTTGAAAAGCAGGAGAAAAACTTTCGGAACTTTTCTTCCCTGAAGGCCTCTCCAGCAGAGTCCTCCAGAAAGGGAGAGGAAAGGGAGCAGCTCCTCAGGCCCAGGGAACAGAGTCCTCTGTGGTTTTAACTCACATCCATAAAAAGGCACCTGCAGCAGTCTTGGCCTACTCCTTCCCCAGGCAGTCTCAACAACCCAGAGCTTAAGACCCCACAAGGCCCAATTTTCTGTGCTAACTGTATCCAGTTCTTTTGTTTTCTTTTCTGATATTATGCAATTCATAAAAAATTCTTTACCAGTTCCAAGGAAAGGACAGACTATGGTGCAGGAGCCCCCACATGTAGCTTTGACAGAGAACACTCATCACAATATTCAAGTATTTTTGCAATCTTTGTTTTCTTCCTGCACACTTCAGTGAACAGCTTGTGTCTGACTTCACAACTAATCTGGCTCCATCTTTTTCTTTCTCCAGGAGACCACACTCCCCTAACATTGTTTCTTTTTGGAAATTAATTCCCACTCTACTTTTCCCTGGGTCTGGGGGTAATATATGGTGTACCAGGGACACTGATGTTTGACATCTGTCTACAGTAAACAGATGTTTGCTTTTTGCCTTGCTTCTCCTCACTCCAGCAGTTTGCCTGGATTTGGGTATATCAAATTACCTACCCTGCGACTCCTTAGAGAAAAAGAAAAGGGAGCAGAATAAAGATAATTCCAAAATTGGTATATTCTTAAGATCACTTCAGGTGACAAGGTCATATAAGAAACCAGGGGAAGCAGTAGGGATCCAGGGACTCAGATCCAGTGAGAAGCATGAAATAAGGCTCTCAGGGAAGTGTGTGCTCTACTCCAGTGTTTAAATCCCTGCATTTCCCACCAGCAGGACATCAGTGACACCACCCTGGTGCCTGCTGAGGCCAGGTCACTCAGGGGCTGGAGCTGCTTTAGATGAGATATTCCAATGGCTGTGTCCACTTTCTGTCTATATTAGCTTTGTTACTTATTTGCAAAAGTATCCCAAGTCAGCTGAATTTCAGAAAAACAGGGCTTAGCTTTGCAGGAAGTTTTTCAGATATTTATTCAAATAAATATCTGAAACAAAAACATTTTGCAGCTACATCCTGATCTAGTGACACCCTGAAGCACACACACAACACAAACTTCATCCCTTCACTTCATCACTAATTTTATACCTCATTATTTTCTCAGATCTCCAGGAAACAGATTTACATATTCAATGGAACTAAGTCCAAGCCCCATTACCTGCAGTAATGCTAGAAATATTTTCACATGTTAAAAACTCTATGAGGATGCAGTTACACAGTAACTCCACCCAGAGTATTTATGCATATTATAAATAACAAATAGCTTTTTAACAAAAAAATCAAGCTCAAGGTATTTTCTCAACACAGATAATGACGACTCCAAGAATCATTCCTTACCTGGGTTAAAGTAAAAAATGATATTTAGCAAATCCTGGTCTCCCCACGTGATGTAATTTTTGTACTTCTGGTACAATGGATATAACATTTCCTCCCAAGTTAAGCCACTTGGTATCAGGCTGTTCTGTGGGGCAGGAAAACACAAGCACAGGGTTAATATCGTGATCAGTGCTGTGGTATCTGACTCAGAGTGGGCACACACAAATCTCTAAGTCCTGCTAAGCCATGTTGGACACCCAGGTGAAAAATGAAAAACTGCCAGGAAATGTTAGACCTGGACAGGGCTGTAACAGCAGAACTCACTGTGTTTATCTAAACAGGAAAACAAGGTCCCCTGGTCCCAGCTCTGATGTCAGCTCCTGCTATTCACAATCTTCCAATTCCAAGTAACAGGAGGGGGAAAAAGTAAAAAATATAGGGACAAGGTGAGAACCAGGGTATAAAATCAAGGAGAATTACAGACTAAAGATCATCTTCCCTTGGAATTACAGTACTATGAGCAATGTTTGAGGTTTTTTTCTCCAGCTGTTCCTGTAACACCACGGGAAACCCCTGGCCTTGCCTGAGGAACCACTTGGGGTAAGCAAAGTTTTAGTGATTATAGAGGACGTGCTCAATGACACAGATCTGTCATGAAAATGTTCTCTTCTCACTTACACCAGTTCAGAGAGTCACTTATCTGCAGCAGAATGCAAAAGTCTGTTCACAAGAGATGCAAAAATCACCAATTTCTCTGGGTATTCATATCAAGCTTTCCAAGTTTAAAATACAATAGAGACTGCACTGAAGATCCTTGAGTTTGCTCTTTCACACATCTTTCCAGGGAAATATAAGAAGGTGGGGAAGCCATTTTTAACACTGCCACCAGACTGCTTCAGCTGCAAGTTCTCACTGCTCCAGCCTTGAGAAATTTTCATTTATTTTAATAATCACGTTCCCAAGAGCTTTTAGCACCCAATCATACACATTCTGTATTTCCCCGATTCTTCACATTACGAACCTGACGCAATTTTACGCTGAGCTTTCCAAGATGTGAAAAGCACAGCAACCCTGAGCTTCTGCAACAGCTGCATTTGCTCTCACCTTGAAGTGAGTGCTGCGGATCCGTGTCAGATTCATCAGCATCACCCCGGAGTTGACGCCGGTGGAGCCGTAATAAGGGTGACGGGCAAAGCGGCTGTACCAGCCAATCTTGGGGATCTCGTGCTCGGGGGCCATGGCAGCCAGCTGAGTGGAGTTGAACTCTCTCAGCAGGTGCCAAATGTCATCGATGGGCCTCAGGAACAGCACATCAGTGTCCACGTAAAGCAGGGAATCCACATCCTTTAAAATCACCTGCGGGGTTTGCGCGGCCGGGACGAGAAACAAATCAGGGAGACAAAGAACACAAAGATTGCTGGCAAAAGGCATTTTTACTTTAAACTGGTAATTTGGAAGAGGTTATTGATTCATCAGCTAAATGTAATTACACAGAGGAACAACGGTTATCAGATTATTGGCTTGTTGTTTGCTGTGGGGTTTTTCTGAACTGCACAATAGAAGAGCTACCAGAGCACTGAGGCTGGATTAATCTTCTTAGGAAGCAGCAATTCACAGAGCTCCCAAAAATACCTGCAAGGACTACTTAGTACCTGTTCAGAAATTACACGTAAGTAATACATATTTAAGAGCTATTTTCAAGATCTGTACATGGTAAAGCACACAGTGTTCTCCACTGGCAGAAAGAGGAACCCAGGAGACCAGAATATTTAGATTTACCTTCATATATAATTAACACATACAACTGTTTCACGTTAATTAAGACAACCCCATTGATCACCAATATATGTGCATCCCCCTGAAGAACAGAATTTGGTTGTTAAACAGAAATGCCACATTGAAACATATCAGGTGGTATTCTGATATTGTGTTACCAGATTCGGTCGGAGGAATAACCACAGGAAAGCTGGCCAGGTCAGAAGGGTGTAACTGCAGATTCCAGCCAGGATATTTCAGTGGTTCCTGCTAACCGTGTTCCCCCTTGTGGCTGCCCAAATCCTTACACACTCCTTCATTAATATCCACGGTGGGACAAATGACCTGGTGCTTTAAATCTTTGAGAAGTAATAAAGATCATTGCCTACAGCTGACCACCAGTTCCATCTGCATCTTTGCTGCTCTTCTTCATTATTTGCTAAAACTGACCAAAATTTTCCGAAGGACTCAAATTTTCTTGCCTTGGTCTCGCCAAAAGCTCTATTCTACTTTTCTCTCTTTGTAAAGCAAACCCAAAAGGCTTTGGATTTTCACCATGTGGAACACAACAACCACTCTCTCATCCAGCTGCAATGACAATAATGACAAACTCTCCTATTTATGTGGGTTACAAGAAATTCTACCAAAGAAATTGGGTTTTACATAAATTCTAATGTATTGTGACTGAGGATTACCTGTGAAATAGAGTGAACAACATTAGGATTTTCAACAAGTGGGTGAAAAATATCACCTCTAAGCATGCTCAACAGGAATCCACTAAGATGCCAAATCCGTGAGTAAAGACCTAAATGAGATTTTTCACCTGACTGAACACTTTGGGATTCAGACTGACATTTAGTCAAGTTTAACAAATCCCTGACCTGTATTTCTGACAGGATAACTACATGTTCTTCCTACAGAACAGGGCAAGCAGGAGAAGCAACTGTCTCTGCATTTTAAACAAAAGTTATGCTTAGAACAAATTCTAAGTAAACACATTCAACACAGTCCAGATCTCTCTGCTGGATGGAAGATTATAGCAATACAGCATTTTCCCACAAAAACCCCACAAACCAGCACGTGGAGGTATCAATAAATAAGCAACAAAAATAATTCAATAATGCACTAAGAGCTCAGAGTAAATATTTGCAGATGTTAAATATCCTCAAGCCCAGTACTAAAAAACCAAACCAGCAAAAAAGACAGCTGCTGTAAGAGCAATCAATAGAAGAAAGACAGTCTGAAAGGAAGAAAGGTTTTCAGTTCATGGATATTGTGGGTATTGGGTATTAATTATTGTGTATTAATTATTCTGCAGCTCTGAGGAGCCCTGATTCATAGGGGCCTACTACATGAAGTCACATAAAATCAAAATACATTAAAAAAAGAAAATGCACCCCCACATTTAGTCTGAGACAGGAGGTAACACTGGAACACAACCAGAGCAGAAGCTATCAGACTTTGCCTGTGGACTGCTGCAGACCATGTAATATTTTTGTCTGAGGGGGCCCTGGTAAAAAGGAAAGTTGAGGCATTTTCCTGTAGGAAAAACTTACCCCAGTTCAGGGGGAAGTTTAACAGGGGCCTACAGACCCTCCTCATCCTTCTCAAGCATAAATGACAGCTTGGCTACTGCTTCTTCCAGCAGAAAAACATTCCTTCAGCAGCTTTCAATGCACAAATAAATTTAAATCTGTGCAAGTTCATGGACTGTAATAATTTTCCTACGGATCCAAGCAGGTATTTCAGTTCTTTGTGCAGTGCCTACCAGCACCTGACCCCACCTAGTATTCCTCTCTCAGGATTCACAAGCTCTCTTTTCTGCTGGTTAAAAGATTCTTCCCTCCCCTGTGTCCAAGGCGCTGCCCTGCAGTGACACCCAACTGGCTAAAAAAAGAGCTGTGCTACCTCCTCTAAGCCCTTCCCACTTTCACATGCTGAGTGTTAAGGCTCCTTTAAAAGCTGCAGATGTCACATCTCTCCTGGCTGTGCCTTGGGAAAGGGGGGATTTAATCTCACCAACTGCAGCTGTGGGAGTTGCTCACAGAGCAGGAAGCTGCAGTGCAGGTTACAAGGGACACGCAGTGACCTGGAGCAGGAGCTCTGCTGAGCTCACACAAACCATGCAGACACACCTGACAGCCTGGGATTTTGGAAAGGGATGGCCAGAAACACTTTCTTGCTGTGCTTGTCTTCCCCTTGCTCTGCAGGCACTTACAGCTTACAAGTGCGATTTTTTTATATAGAGTATTCTTAGTAAATCTGTCAAAAAGTTCTGCACAGAACTGGCTATATTTAGCCTGGCACTTCACTTAAATACTCAATTATCTGTAATTTGATTTCACAACTTCTGTCTCCATAGATTCTCCCTGTGTTAGCAGGGCTGGCAAGGAACAACACACTCCTGAGTAAACACACACTGGTGTGCAGTGAGGCTGGGCTACCTAAGGCTCTGTGAGGGCTCATGTGGCAGCTTAGCACAGCTTTACCCAAAACTAGGGACAAATCACCGAGCTTGATGCTGGAGTAACAGTGCCACAAAGTTGAGCTACTAAGCCTCATTGTAGTCAGAGATTAACTCAAGTTACAGCAGAGACTTTTGTCTAGATAAGGCCCTGGCATCTATTCCCACTGGGCTGGATACTTGAGCATCCCTCAAGAGGAAAGCTGTAACACAGGGATATTGCTAATCTATCTTAAAAGCTCTTAAGTAGATTAAGTGTTTTGAGAAGGGCTCTAAATGTTCATCCAAAAATCATCCAAAAATCCCTTAAGCATTTCAGGATACTTTAGCTGATTGTTTTGGTAGAAGAGCAGCACAGAGACAGCTGCAGCCAGCCCTGAGGGACCAGAGGATGTTCCTCACCTGCTGTTTTAACACCCATGTCAGGAGCCCAAACCAGTTCCCAGCGACTGCTGAGAGCATTGCCCTCCTAGTCTAACATTAAAGTTTGATTCTGTGCATACAGAGATCTGCATCTTCCTCCTGCAAATGCCCTGGATGGTTTTATTGCAGCAGAGTGCAGCAAGAGATTGACTTGTGAGATTACACAGAGGCTCCATCCATGCCCCCAGCATCTACGTGGCAAATGTGATCAGATGTCTCAGAATGCCTCTGAAAAATGCAGGATGCTGTACAGTCTTCCTTAATATTTCAGCATCCTGGGTAGAGCCAACAAGTTGGGAATGTGCACCTCAACCTGTTGCCCAGGACAGAACAGTTCAGTACTGCAAATTGCAGGGTCACATCCCACAGCTTTACTTTCATCACTGGCTAAAACCCCTGAGAGGTTCTTACCCTATTTTCCCTGAACACATTCCTCAGACCCTCCTGTCCACTTTCACACAGCCTGCTGGTGTTGCAGAGGAGATTTCTCCAGCAGGAGAGGCACTTGTGAATCAAAGACTCGCATTCCACTCGGGCTTAGCATTATCAGGAGCAAGACAATTTGCACAACTGAGAGCTAAACAGCTGATAACTACTGCTCTTCGGGGTCCTCCCTAAATCCAGGCACATTTCATGCTGCTGCAGGGAAAAACGCTCAGTATGGGGAAGGATAAAAAAAACAAACAAGTTATTTTGCTGGTATTTATTAAAAATAAAAGTCAAACTAGTTCTCTAAACAGTAACACTCGGAACCTCTGCTCCCACTGTGAGCAGACAGTTCAAGTGGGATGTCAGAACCCAGTTACCAAACACAAAAAAAACCAAAATAGTGGCTGGAATGACCCAGAAACCAAGGCTGTGTCAGCCTGTGAGCTCACTGTGACCAGCACCAAACCTTGAGGGTCCACATTTGCCACCTCAGCTATGAGTACAGCTTGGTCATTATACCCACATCAACTTCACATCAGCTGCAACTCCTCTCGGACAGCCCCTCCTACACAAAGCCATAAACCTCATAAAACCTGACCACACACAGCATTTTGCAACTGCCCCTGGAGAAACAAACATCTACGGTCCAAGCTGCCCCCTCATTCTGCTAACACAGAGTGCAACAGTGTAATATTCCTTAAAAGAAGTTACTGGCTGACAAAAAGGGATCAGTAAAAGCACTGCCCAGCCTGAAGGAATCAGCATGAACACATAACCCCTTTTTGTCACCAGAACATTGAAGAGAGATAAAAGTTAAGTCATTTCTATGATTAAAATGTCTCCCAAAATGACAGAAAGTATCACAGAAGAACAGAGATTTCTGTTTACCCAGGATTTCCTGGGTAACTCAGTATGGAACAAGCTAATGCTTTGCTATGTTCCAGGTGATGCAAATATTTACTCAGGGGAGAGAGGATCCTTGCTGCAGTTGGAGTTACTTCCAGCCCATCTGGCCTTTGTGCTGTTGATAGTCCAGCCCTAAATGGCAGATCAGCAGAACTGCTGACAGCACATATTTTCTCACATATGTATTCACAGGCTACGGATCTGGACATGCAGCTGTCTCCTGATTGCTTCCATCTGACAGGGGAAAGATTTCTTTGTTCCCCTCACTTCTCCTAAGACAGCGATGAAGAAATCTGGATCATGTGAACAGCTTGTCACTTCACTGGAGTCACCCCAATCAACAGCAACCCATGAGATATTTTTGATAGATGTTCTCAGTTCCACAGAAATTGCTTTATGCAAACGTTCTTTCAACTTCTGATTTGCAAAATTGGTATCAACACTTCCCTTCTCTCCAAGTTTACGACACTGAGCATAATACAACTTTTCAGTGAACTTGAGGAGTCCAGGATACATCAAGCTCTTGCATGAAATCCAACTGCAAACATGCTGGAATTATTACCTTAAGGGCAATTCTGACAGTCTTGGGAAACAAAAGTAAAACTCAAGGAAAAGGGAATGCTGAGATCATCAGTTTAAGAGCTAACATATGGAAAGGAAGATGGTGGGTAAAGAGGGCAGCATCTACCCCAAAAGGTCTGCCCTGAGAGAGCTCTCTGCAGTCTGGAGAGTCTGGAGAGCACGAGAGGCTCACGGAACCAGAGACAAATCAGAAACACACATCCTTTGTTAGCCCGGAAAAAGCCAGGCTGGATTTCTGTGTTGTTTTTTTACAGTGTCTTAAAGCACAGACTAAAATTATCTTGAAGCAGATGTTTCAGCCTGAAAAGGGTTTTAATATTACCCCAGCAAAGCTTCCTTTCTGTGGAATTAACCTTTTCCTGAAGCTACTCAGAAATCCAGGTGCCTTACCGGAAGAAACAGGCGCTGGGCAGCACATGGTTTGAATAACTTTTTCCATTCCTGAGCATTTCCTACTGAGAAGGTTATTGGGTAAATGCTGGACTCAAACTTCTTTGTATATGAGGAAGGCCACTCCTTTAACTGAAAGACATGGTGGGAGGAAATCAGACACTACACATGATAGAGATTTTGTACCAAAATGCACGCACAAGGAATTTATAACTGTGTACAGTAAACAACGTGCTCAGCTGCCACTCTTTGATGTCAATGTAAATTCTCTCAGAGATTTACAACTTATAACTAACTCATTTATTTATTTACCAAATGACAAAGAAACTTACCTTCTTCTCAAATTCGGGCTTAAGGGAATCCTCGGCGAAGATGTGGAAGCAGAGCCTCCTGTTGCTGAAGAGAACTGCTGATTTCAGCATGATCAGCGTCTCCTGCAGCCGGTCCCCACATGCCACCACTGCCAGATGCATGCACTGCAGGGATGAGGGCTCCTTTGGAGGTTTCTGCTCTCCAGGCTTCCTGAAAATTCAGGGATAGGCACATAAAAATTACTGAGATAGACGTGAAGAGAACCCCTCCTTAACAGACATCAGCGTAATTGGTTTATTCTCCATCATTTTGCAAGGGATCAGGAGGTGTTTTTCTGGTTAGATATTTACAGAACAAGCAAATAGCACGGTAATTTCTGTCCATGATACAGATCAATAGTGTTACAATTGCATAAAGAATAGCATAAAGAAAAAGGCCCAACACTGTTATTCCTACATTTCTAGGTTTGCAAAAATCACTCCACCACAGACACAGATGAAGCCAATTGCACAGCACCTCAAAGCAGACACCACCTGGCTGTGTGAAAATGACAGCTCTTTCCCCAGCCCAGAGGTCACAAAGCCAGAACTGAGCTACAACTACCCAGCCAGCTCTCTAACTCAATGCAGATCACACAACTGCATCCAGCAACTTCATTTCCAAGCCCATAATGGCTGGATTGCAAGAAGACATCCATACTATAAAAAAAAAAACCAACAAAACACTCCATCCATATGTAAATTGTTCTAACAGTTAATTAATTTTGCTATTAAAGATGCATGCCTTAATCCTGGCCTAAAGGCACTGGCAGGGTTTCAAAGGACTGCTCTCCATTCACCCCATGGAATCCATGAGATTTTGCTAAAACAGAGATTTTTTTAGAGAAAACAAATATAGACATATATCCCAGATGAATCATTGTATTCCAAGGGCCAAAGTGTGGAATTTTCACTTAGCACCCACCTGTGTGGGCTTTAAATACACTTCAGCCAGACAGAGGGAACACAGTACGAGGTACAATGAAGCTTCTTGCTAGCCAGAAAAATCAGGTTCTCCTGGGGAGTTGAAGACCTTTTGAAAACAGTCTTTTGGTTCTGTGTTCAGAGTGGAGGTAAAAAATTGCACCCTCCAGGAATGCCTGCACCATGGTGCATCCACAATCCAACACAGATGGCACTCAGCCTCCATCACACAGGATGGAGCTGACCAAGCAACTAAATCCCAGGCACAGTAATCATTCCTGGAGAGTTCAAAAGGCAAATCATAGATCACTGCCTGCCCTGGACATATCTCTGAGCAGAGGACATCAATCCCAGCCCTGCTCAGCACACACAATTACACACACACAATTAATCACTGGAGTTAATGCTACAAACAGAAGTTCTAAGTAAAGATAAAAATGACAGTTTTAAGCTGTTATTATTTTTTCCAGACATTGAAGTGCTGCTCTGTGTAACAGCAGCATTCTACCCTTCAGAGTAACCCACTTCTGTGTAAAGGAACACCAGGCACTGGCACTTCACTGACTACACAAAGCAACACGTTTCATTAAGGGTTTAAAATCTTCTGCTTTAGTCTTAATTAACCCCCAATTTCATCAGTGTATAAATAATGGAATATTACAGCTATGTGAAGTGGTATTTACTTTCCAACCTATTAGTGTAAAAATCGCTGAATTATTGAAGTGAATAATTAGCTGCTGACACAGATCACCTTTTCCCCCTTCTCTCTATCTGTGTAATGTTTCCCCTTAATTGAGTCTCTAAATCAAGCCATGCACAGGCTGGGAGCTGCTTTGATGTAGTTTCTGGCAATGGAATTCACTGGGAGAGGGACTAAACCCTGCACTTTTATTGCAACCTTTCAAAACCCCACAGCAAGCACTCAGCTCTCTGGGGCAGTTTCAGCCACGGTGAGCTCTGCTTTATGCAGCTGTTTTGCAGTGAAAAATCCAGAACGTGGAGACAACACTTCCAAAGGACACACTCAGCAGAAGCAATCCTTGGTGAAAGCAGAATGCCTGGGAAGCCCATGGGAGTAGGGATAACAACAGACATCCAACAGAGACCCGTGGAGGAGGAAGCTGAGCCTTGGAGGTGAGGAATTACCAACAGTGCAGGGGTTCAGGAGCCTGGAGTGGCCTGAATTGGAATAAAAATCCCAGACAAAGGAGCTGTTTGAACTACATCAGTCATAGTCTGGGGCACTGAGGGCAATAACCAGGGAGAGAAGTAGCAATGAGGTACAGAAGAATTCTGGGACACAACATTTTGCATCTTCTTGGTAAGTATGTGAAGAAACTTAGAGGACAGTGGAAACAAAGGTGAGCTGCACAGGCAGATAAAACAGTGCCACAGCAGGATGCATTTGACTGCAATTTTAATTTAGCCTTTAAAAAATAACAAATTTCCAGAAGCATGAGGAGAGGCAGGTGTAGAAGAGGCAAAGTCAAACTGCCTGGAGGGCAAACAAGCAGATGATGGCAAAGAACATCCCAGCTCCCCTGCCCTGCTCATGCCTGCACCAAGGAGAATGGAAGGGATGGGGAGGAACAACAGCTGAGTGAAAGGACATCCCTTGAAGATGTGCAGGACACAGCCAACTTGTCCTGCCTGTAAAATGGGAACAGCTGTTACAGCTCTAAGAATTTCCTACCTCAAGAGACTCCCAAGACATTAAAAAGCCCATAGATCCACAGAGTAATGCAATTATTATCATTAGCCAATTCTTCCTAACATTTACATTCATTCCTTCATAGTTCAACTTGTCTGTTATGAACAGTCAGTAGTTGGATTTTATAACCCAAATTAAACGTTTAAACACATTGAAAGCACTGCAGAGACCTGGGCTCTGAAGTTTAATGTGCTTTACAAGAAAAATACACAAACTAAGATTAAGCACTCCAGAAAGCATCACAAAATACTTGCAGAACACATCCCCATGGAGTGGCTGAAGACTGAACTCGATAAGATGGAGCACAATAAAATGTTTACAGCAAAGACCTTCCAACATTACAGAGCAACTTCCATCCAGTTGCTCACTGGTATTTTATTTACTGAATACAATTTCTTCAGAAAGGCACTGACACAGCAGGAGCAGCCTGAGTGCTCAAGCATAACAGTGTGCATTCCTAGGTCTTAAAGTTTAGATTACATGTAATTTTCTTATTAGTCACAGCCAAAGTGTCTCAAACATAATTAACCCAAAACCTGTCTAAATCAATCCAAATCCATTCAAAATAATGCGTTGCCACCTTATTACAGAGCCTGCTAATCTATTCAAGCCTTCAAATTTATTCCTGAAACATAATGCATGCAGACGCTTCCAAAATGCAGTGTGGTTGTTAATTTTTGAAGCCTTCTTCCCATTATGATCTCATTTACTTTTGCAGCACAAACAAGGGTAGATTTAGGCGTTGTATCAAAAGTGGTGATTCACTGAACAGGCTCCTTCCCTGACAGCCACCCCTGAGTCAACATCCCAGCAGTGATGTGAAACACATTTTCTTGCACACTTTGAAATACAAACGTCTTTTTAAATCAACCTTTCTCACTTTAAAGCAGTCGCACAACACCAGCTGTAGCTGCTGTCAATTCAAAACTGGTTGAAGTTCCAACCTGCTCCTACCACTCAGAGAAAGGGAAAGAAGCCACTCAAAACCAGAATGGATGCTTCTGTCTCCTTTTATGAAGTGGGTTCTTTATGAAACAAGTATGAAATACATGGGGTTTTGGAATGTTATTATCAAACTCAAGCCAAACTTGCACTCTGTGTGTGCACAGAGGCTGCACAGAAAGAAAAAGTATCTTGACAGGTTGCCATGCAAGGGATGTTTTGCACTGAAGTTACTTTTAGGGAACTACAAGTGCTGGCAAAGGTTCACAATCCCAGCATTGCAATGCAGGTTTAAGAGAGAGCACGGTCACATCTGCCCTTCAAATGTAAAACAATCCTGTTCTTTTTGATACTTTGCACACATGGGTTTGGCACGTATTTAAAATTCTTTATATAAAAAAGTCTTACTGAAGGCATAGGACCTGCTACTTCCAATGGGAATGGGCAATAAAACCACCACGAAAAATCAAGTTTTCAAAGCTAACCAGAAACTTACCCAGATTTTTCAAAATTCTTTGTCAAAACAGGACACATGGATGTCATTTGTGAAGCACCAGCCAGTGAATGACACGTGCCTACATTAAGCTTTAGGTAGAGCTTCTTATGTTAAAAGAATTTTGCACTTCTTAAAATCTGACGTCTTCTGCTATTATGTGGCTACAGAAAGCAATATTACAAATCCCAGTCAAAACACAATTCATCTTCCCTGCAAGATGCTGATTCTCATGAAGCAAACACAAATCCTAAGTAACACCTTTGTTTCAGGCTGGGAGTCCTAACTTGCATCCTCTTACAAACCAACCAGGCAAAACTGAATTTAAACATTTTACACTCACACAGACAGAACTTCACTAAAGCTGTTAATCAATTCTGCAGTCCCATACAAGCATGTACACTGTCCTAATCAGGTTTGTTACTATCCTGAATGAATCAGTTAGGTAAGGTGGGATCTCTCGCATCAAACAAAAAAATTATGTTCCTTTGCTCATAAGGAGGAACTAAAATGATAATCACAGCCTGTTTCTTACAATCCAAATTCAAGCTGCTTTCAGTTTAGCTTGGATCAGGCTTTTTAAGCCCAACAGATCCCACCACCTGATGCCTTTCCAATCAGGCAAGCATCACCTCCACTTCAACCACTTATATCACACTCTCCCCACAAAAATTCTTCTTTTATGGTTACCCTCACCTGAATAAATTTTAGTAGTAACTAACATAACACAGAATCTTTCAGCAAATGGCTGAACAGGACCGACAGAACTGTGCTTCTCAGTTATACAAACTCCTCCTGGGGCCAATGGTGCAGGATGACGAGGGAAAAAGAAACCCCACCAAGTCCCACAAACAAAACTCTGAAGAAAATGCACACTTTGAATACTAAATTCCTCCCTTTTTTCCTGCTGTTGTGCTGCAGGCCTTCTAAAAAGGACTTGCAAAGTCAACAAATAATCACAAAGTTAGATAACGTCAAATTGTGAAACATGAAGATGCCACTGAAAAGCGCATTGAAGTGGAATGGTTGTTTACACTCTCTGGCAGTTCCGTACTTTCCGGGCTCCCTCCTTCAGGGTTCTTCTTGATTTCCATGATAATCACAGAGATATGCCTTAAAGAAAAATGACTTCAGGAGGTACAGTTGCTAGTGGAAATAATCCTGCTTTAATACCAGCATTTGAATTCTGTCCGTGGCCCACTCTCGGCCCCAGAAAACATCTCCTGCATTCAGCGGGGTAACAATGCTGGGGAGAAACCAACTGCTTTAATAAGTTAAGGAGTGAGAGCTCAAAAAACAGGAATAGTCTTTCATTCAGAACATCTCTGTGAAATAATGAATGAGAGACACAAAGACATACCAAGTTAATTAGATATATGAGGTCACACTGACCATAATATAATTGGAATGCAAAGGGGGAAAACAAGTCCTCCACCCACTGAAAGCTGTTCTTTCTCAACTAATTAGTTTTTAAAAAAATACCCAGCCTGTAAGGTGCTGGGAGAGGAAACACACCACTCCACGATTTAAAACACCTTTAAAGCTCTGCTACATTAATTTACATATAAAAAACATTCAAAACAAAAAGCTCGAAAGCTTAAAATCCGCCAGTGTCTCCGCAGTTTGGAACCCCGTGGCACCACATGGCAATGCCGAGCCGCTTTCCCGGTGCTGGCAAACCCGCACAGCGCAGCTCCCGCGGTGACAGCGGAGCCCGCACTGCCCACGTCAGCCCCGCACACGGCCGGCACGGCCGCTGCTCCACAGGCTGCTCCCCGCCCGGGCACTGGGAAAACCTCCCGCGGCATCTCCGGCAACTGCGCTGCCAGGGGAAACACGCAGGGAAAAGTTTGTACTGGCGCAGCTCAGCGCTTTGCACAAGGCTCTTTCAGCACCGACCGCCCGCGAGGGGAGAGCACCGCGGGGAGAGAAGCGCCCGACGCACCGGCACCAAAGCGGCAGCGCGGCGGGGATCGGCGGGGATCGGCGGGGATCCGCGGGGCGGGCGGGACACGCGTGGGGCTGGGCACGGGGCATTCCCGCGGGCACGGCTCGGCGGCGGAGCCGGC
>VYXF01007262.1:1016-27877 GCA_013397295.1 Polioptila caerulea
AGAAATCAACGAATGCGAGGAAGAGTCCCAAGGGGAATCCTGCACTGAGTTAGAGCTGGCCCAAAGAGAAATCAACGAATGCGAGGAAGAGTCCAAAGGGGAATCCTGCACTGAGTTAGAGCTGGCCCAAAGAGAAATCAACGAATGCGAAGAAGAGTCCCAAGGGGAATCCTGCACTGAGCTGGAGCTGGCCGGATTAGACTTATTTGGTATCCGCCAGATGTGGCCACAAGATGACATCTGCCCTTAGCAAGTGTCGGCGTCGGTGCTTGGCACCTCTGGACAGTGTCTCAAACTGACTGATGCCATCAATTTATTATCCTATAGTAAAAATCTGCATATCTTTTCCCTGTAAACTTCTTGGGCTACTCCACACAACATTGACGTCTTCTGTGCTTCCCTCTTCCTTCTACCCCCTTCCTTACCGCCTAACCCTCTCTGTCCTTCCCATGACATCCCAAAACTTCATGTTCGTTACACAACTGCCTGACCCTTCCTCCTCACAGCACGGCCAGCAACTTTCTCCTCTCTTTTTTCCCTCTGTCCTCCTAACTCTTTATACTTTTCTTTCTCACATGCATAACACCTGCGTGCCCTTTTATTCTTTTGTGATTGGTCAACACACATCAGCATTCCACGCTTCTTCTCCTTCAATGCTGTTCACCTGTCTTATGTAGCTGCAAGCCATTAGGGATGAAGCTCAGCTGCAGCCCATTCCAAATCTCCCACAATCTATTCACCTACAATTCCCCCTCTTCTCTTTTAAATCACAATGCTGTGTTTACCGTTTTTCTGTTGGGCCCTTTGCAGAAAATATAGCAAACATTGTACCAGCAGCTCTTGTATAATTTCCATTAGCTCTGGAATGCATCTGTGAATTGACCCTGGTTCATTACCCAGATTCACACAGCACATATCATCAGTCTTTACATCTATTCTTATGGGACATCATCAAAGTCTTTCCACCTATGTCTATGGAATATTACATTATCAGTCTTTACACCTATGCCTACGGACTATTAACAAACATAACACACATCATCAAAGTCTTTCCTATGGGAAAGACCTATGCCTATGGGATATTGCATCATCAAAGTCTTTCCACCTATGCCTGTAGAATATTACATCATCAAAGTCTTTACACCTACGCCTATGGAACATTGCATCATCAGTCTTTACACCGATGCCTACGGAAGATCAAGAAGAATTTAGTAGCGGCAATTCATTAATACAATAAATATGTTTCACCAGCAAATAAACATAATAAAACTACTCTGTCTCCAGCTTCTCCTGTATCTGCTGCTTGAATAAATTCTCTTATTTTTTCAGTTTTCGTTGTTTTTGTCTCCTGCAATTTCAGTTTTCTATCTGCTAAAGCAACGTTCTGCTCAGGTTCGGTCACCTCTTTTTTGTTTTGTTGCATTAGATGGTCACTCCAAACCTCTCCTATGTGCCTTTTGTGCAGCTCCGACTGCCACTCGGAGCTCCGTGTTGTTTTTGTTCCAGCACTTGTCCAGCAGCGACTCAGCAAAATTCCTCCCACACACTTTGGGGGCCACTCTGCTGCTGCAGCAAAGGGCCCCAAGAAGAACCCTGCACCAAGCAAGAGTTAGGCCCTGTAGGATCCAGGATCTACCAGGGAGGGTCCCAAGAGGAAGCCTACAGTGAACAGGAGCTGTTCCCAGGCAGGAGCTGTTCCCAGGCAGAAGCTGGCAGCTGCCAGGAAGGCTTCCAAGGGGAAGCTTGCAGTGTGCAGGAGCTGCCCTAGAAGAAGGCAGTAGCTACCACAGAGAGTTACAAAGGGAAGCTTGCACCGAGCAAGAGGTGTCCCAAGAAGAATCCAGGAGCTACCAGGAAGGGTCCCAAGGGGAAGCCTGCATGGAGCAGGAGCTGTCCCTAGAAGAGACCACCAAGTGCCAAGAAGGGTCCCAAGGGGAAGCCTGCATTGGGCAGGAGCTGTCCCTAGAAGAGACCACCGAGTACCAGGAAGGGTCCCAAGGGGAAGCCTGCATTGAGCAGGAGCTGTCCCTAGAAGCCAGTAGGTACCATGAGCTCTCTGATTGGGATGAATGCATCGAGGAAGAGGTGTCCCATGGTGATGTTGGGAGCTACCAAGAAGTTTCAGACTGGGAAGAATACACAGAGCAAGGCCTTTCCCAAGGACAATTCGGTAGCTCCCACAGTCTGTCTGACTGGGAAGAATACAGTGAGCATGAGGTGTCCCATGGAGATGACAACAGCTACCAAGAAGCATCAGACTGGGAAGAGTCCATTGGCCAAGAGCTTTCTGAAGAGGAAGACTCCATTGGCCCTGAGGTGTCCAGAGGGAATGGTAAAATGTCACAGTTTCGGAGACAGGCACACGACAGAACACTCCAAAGTTCGTGCGACAGCAGCCAAGGCTTATTGATGGGCACCCCCTTTTATAGGGGCTTACACACCTGATTTCTCAGTGTCTCAGCACCACCCAGCTCACTAGACAATAACATATCTGCACTCATGATTCATGGGATTGGGATTGGGATTGAATCTGAATCCGACCCATCATTATCATACCCGGGTGTAGGAGACTGTTGGTGACTGTCGGAGAGTGGGTGGGTTCAATGGATGGAAATGAGAGATCTCTGAAGCCAGGTCCTGGAACTTACNAGGCAATCATATTTATAAGGCTTTCTTGTTTCATCTTCCCCAACACCCGGGGACTTGTTTACTGCTGTTTTCTGACAGCTTAGGCTGGTCGAGGTCATGTCTATTAGGGCCAGTCTATCTGTGCAGCTTACAGACCAGCTGTAGCTGTCACACTAAGAGACCATCCGTGCAGTCCAGCTGGGAAAATGACAGTGGCCAAGACCACGTGCAGGACAGTTGGGAACAGAGGATCAATGCCAAGCCCTTGTTGCAAGAGGAGGATGAGTGGGACGAAGTGAGCATCCCCAAGCTCTGTGAAGAACAAGACAGAGAGCAAAGATGGGCAGGTTTGGCAGGAGACAATCACAGAGTTGTGAGGTTTTTTTACTTAATCTGTCTCTGTCACTCTTTCTCTCCCCTCACTTCTTCTCTATTTCTATTTCTTTCTCTCTCACTCTCTCTGTCTGTCTCTCTCATTTCTTGTTAAATAACACCCGTACTATTGACTTTGGCATATGGTCTCGTTTGCATCTTAATTTGGGCAGAGGCATCTTTCTATAAATTTTCATAACAAGATCTTAATGCCAATTCTAAAATGCTCATAGTATTTATTTCAAGTATGGCAGGCATGTACTTTAAATAGTTCAGTGGGACTCCTACAATAGTTACTACTCTAATGCATTCCCTTCAACACAAAAAACCCACCTAAATACAGGTTGCTAAACATTTTTTAGCCCAATATCTCAGCACGTTACGCTTTTCTCAAATTCTCATGTCTTAATGTCACATGATTACCAGCTGATTTACTTTTGTTTCCCTTTTAAAAATCTATTTACAGACTTTTGATTGAAGAAAAATTTCAAAACTGAGTTCACATATTCCTGAACGCTCATCTCTTCACCTAAGGTCTTACAAATGATCTGTTCAAACACCTGAAAATATTTCTAGTGAATTTCCTAACTAGAGAATTTTAAAAGCCAAGACAATACAGATTTGACTAGCTGTAAGTCATCAACCAGTTTGGTTTTGTCTGGCCAAGGAGAGTAAATATACACACAGTCACTCAGGATTGTAAATACTGAACATAAATATTTGAGTTTGGATGTTTGAAACAGGATGTTCCCCAAGCACACAGGATGCAGATGAGAAGCTATTAGATAGCTACAGAAATGTGTCATGGATAACTTTCTTAGCACTGTGGCAATTAAAAAAGTTTTCCCCTTTCCTCAACACTGTGGAAGTTAAAAGGATTTCCCCTTTCCTCAGCACTTTTTTGATTTTTGGACAATAAATAAAGAAAGAATTATTTTGTCCTTCTTTCAGGAGTAATACAAGAAAAACTTGCCTGCATTTAAATTCTATAAAAATAAGTATATACTATGACTCTAATTTATTTGTACAATTTTTATAGAGTCCTTTGTATGGCAAATTTACTGGGGGGATATTTTTCTTGTGGTTGGCCTCAGATTTATTTCAGAATATTTCCTTTCACATTCCAGCAATTAAAGCTGGAGTCACACGGTGCTTCTTCAACTTCATTACAGCCAAGTGCTTCAGGGTTTTGTTCAGCACCAGTAATACTAGACTTGCTGGTCTAATGCAAGTTAAATCTAAGTTTTTGACTTAATGGTCAAAAACGTTTTCCAGGGTAGTCCAGGGACTTCATAGCCAAACACTTGTTTGATTTCTAGCATTACCTGATTAGGTATGCAAGGAAGTTCAAGGTCTCAGAAGGAAAAATGGATCCGTATCTGAGCCAGACAACTCCACCAGATCTCTCCACATCTTCCTCAGTGCTCAGGTTGCCAGGCCACCTTTTTCTACCTAAGCAGTGAAGCCAGACACATCATGCACTCCTCTAGACTGTACTGGCTATAATGTCTCAGTCCAAAGCAGGATCTTTCCTCAGCTGAATGCTGTGGTCCCTTTAATGTCCTCAGCTTCCAAAGAGTTCCTCCAATTCAGATCTCTAGAAAACTTTTAAATTAAACTAAACATTGAAATGTGGAAATTAGAGAGATTTCATATTCAGTCCTACTGAAGAATGAACCACTTCTGAAATCTTTCACTAAATAATTTAGGCACAGAATTAATTAATGTAATCCGACACTTAATATTGATCTGTGTGGTTCATAAGTGACCTATAATTTATGCTCACTATGAATCAATAACTTTTATCCTTTGGCTTTCTATATTTGAAGGGCTTGAGCGGTTCCAACAGTTTTTGCTCACATTAAATGTCAAAACAAATGGTGATTTACCAAACTCTGCAGGCTCTTTTTTCCTTTGTGTCCCTTCTTCTGTTCTTTTTATTCTCCACATATAAAAACAACATCAATAATTTCTATATAGTAAAGATGAACCTTCTCTTATTTTCTTCCTTAATATGCTCCTTCTCTCTATATGAAAAGCTCTTAATTTTTACTTCTCTTTCTAGCATATGTACATATATATATATGCATGGAATCTTTAACATTAGTTTGAAGTTATATATAGTAGCTAATATCAATATACTTATTACTGTACCCTTACCTCTGTATTAAAAAAATTCTATACCTATGCTATACTCCATCCATAAATTTAGACCCTAATTTATTACAACTGTCCTTCAGTACCTAGTGCTCTGAATTTACACCAGTTCTATAATTTTGCCAGCCCCTAATTTTTGTATATCCTTTGGTACCTAACTCTATTTGAGGAACATGTGCAACTTAAAACATGTAGGTTTTCTGAGTTACCAATCAGTATATATATTAGAGCATCTTGAAAAAAAAACAAAACAAAAAAACCCAAACAACCCATAACTATGTGCCTGCATCAGCTGGTTTTGTCCTCAGAATGATGAATTACAGTCTTCAACTTTCGTGCTGAGTCAGAGAATATATTTTGATCTACTACGGTGCTCTCTTTTTACATCCTAGTACACTGAATTTCGTCAGCATTACTCTGTCAGGCAGATGGCTATGTTGGTGTTTAAAGCATAGAGGAAATTGCATATTAACAAGTTTCTATTTCATTTTGATTCAATGGATTCAAGAGGGGTGCAAAAGGCTGCTGGAGGATCTTAGCTCTCAGAAAGCAAGCTCATGGTTTACAAGCAGGCACAGACTCTCCAAGCACTGAAGGACCTCAGAACTACCCTTCTCAACACAATGCAAAAACAAACTGGAAGTACCAAACAAAATGGGATGCAAACAAAAAGCTGAGGTCCACTTTGATCAAGAGCATCAAAAGCACCAGATTGTGTCACCAAATTCTCCCAGAAGGAATTACCTGGAACTGATATGATTATCTCTAATCATGCTATGGTATATATTACAGCTAAAAACCATATTTGCTGTCAAACACATTCCTTATTCATATTTCCACACATGTTGTGAAAGAAAGCTTATGTTTCTAAGGTCAGGTTTGATAGGCACAGTACATTAATCACAACTCTGAAGAGAATTAGACAACTCCAGCTCTCAAACAGTCCAAGATCTAATTGCAAACTGAGGGCCTGAAACCAAAATTGGGTCCTTCAGCTAAATGAGAAATGAGGGGAGGAAAAAAGAAATCAATGCACAAAAAATACCAGCTGAAGCACTGGAACAAATGTTTCCTATTATATGAAAACCTATTTAAACAAGAATAAAAATATACAGTACAAGATTTTAAAATATTCCCAGAAATGCTAATCAACTTTAGTATTTGCTTCTTCATTATTAGAGATACCAATCTTTTTGTAAGTGATTATTTTGAAGCAAATAGCAAAACACCACAGCTTTTATGGTAAGAATTAATTTTATTTCCAAGATAAGAAAAAGAGCAAACCTACAGGCTCTCTGTAGGTCTGCAAGGATTTGGCAGGCTCAAACCTTTAGCAGTCATATCCATAAGAATGATGTCTCCATGTTTCAAGATAAGAATTCTTTGGTGGTACTTTTGTAGCAAAGATATTATAACAAGGCAGTTTACAATATAGATAGACAGAAACTTGTCCTGAAGCAAAGCATCCTTTTCCCCAGCTAAAACTATACTAGTAGGTAAATCTAGTCCCTTGCCAATGAAGGGCTCTGGTAACAGAGAACTGGTGTACCCTAGCTGACAGCAAGTGCAGATATAACCTAGAGAATCTAAGCAAGAAACCTCACAATTTTTCAAATCCTCTATCCATTTAGTATATAATGCTAAAGTGACTAGCTTGCTTATGATAAATTCAAGTGTCAAAGCATGATGGGTTTTGAAAGGTGTTAAGATCACTGTGGATCACTATTTCCAGATCATTCTGGTTTTTTCTGTTCGGGTTAAGATTAATTGGATCTTACTTGCAGGATGGAGTTCTCACATGAAAGGCTCATATTTAAGTTACTCAGCTGCTGGGATTCACCACTTGAAAATAGAGAACTTTGGCCTACGTTGGCAAAGCTTGCAATTTTGACCGTACGAATCATATGTACTGCCTGCAACAATAGTATATAAACTATACTTGGTATCATAGTATCAAAATCATTTAAAAAGCCCAATTAATTTTGAAGTGGTTCTTCCTGTCAGAAATCCAAGCTATCTGTTGAAGGCCAAGAATTCATACAAATTAAACTAATTCACATAAAGGACTGACATCAGGCAACAAAGTGTAATTAATTAATGCCTTTCTGGATTAGTGCTTACTAGTGATAATTATTCATTCCTAAAGGGATTAACACTAACTGCACTAAATATCAGAGAAACCCCATGCTTTGGCATCATAAAAAGATAAACGTCATCTTTTTTGTGTTTTTTTGCAGCTTTACAAAGTGAAGCCTAAAAATTCATTTTATCTTTATCTTTCCTTAAAATCCTAGCCAGAGGAAAAAAAATCAGAGGTGCATTTTCTGCAGAATAATACTATCATTTAGCATCCAGGCTGAGGTGCAAAGTGACACAAAACATTGAAAATCCCTTTAAAACTTATGGAATAAAATCTCAGACCCCTTGAAGTTTCTAACAAAAATCTGCATGACAATTCATTGGGCAATTTTGACAATTGAGCAACATTGACAATTCAAGTTCCAATCACTGGTTCTTTTTCCCAAACACTATGATTACAAACCTTCAGTTTGTAAGGAAGTCTCCTAAAATATCAGTGTGTAATTCTTGCAGCTGTTTTTACATGTATTCTAAGACTCATTTTCTACAGCACAGATTTTTATTATTATTTTTCCCCTCAAAATGAAGTATTCAAAATGTTTTATGTTTTTCAATGCAAAACATGTAATGTTAAAGGCTGACGTACTTGGTAATTATAAGGTTTGATCAGGTAAAAATGAAATCAGTGGTAATACTGTAAAAATCATAATGATGATTATAATGGCAACTATGAACTGAGCACATCTTTGATCAAAGTCCAGAAGGTAATGAGGTGTGCAGGCAAGACACAAGACAGATACGTGTAGAGAAGAACTTGGGAGGAGGACAAGGAATTTTTACAAAAATTCTCAAAATGAAAAAAAAAAAAACCCAAACAAAAAACCAAAAGATGTTAGTGGCTTTGTCAAAAGGGGATGAAAAAGAGAAAATTAGAGGTTAAAAGAGAGGTTAATTATTACTCATGCAAGGTAAGTAGAGGTAAGATGGATGATAGGAGAGAATAAAGTCTGGAATATTAGATGCACAGCTGAGGCTTTGAGACTATTAATTATAAGTGGCTGTAGGAAGCTGGCCAGGGATGAGTATGAAGTAGAGTGTGATAAAGCTGGCAGAGCTATGCACTGCTTGCTTTGTAAAGAATGATCTACAGGCAACACTACCATCTGCCAGGCAAAGATAGAGATCATAAAAGGAAAACTTTCTAACACTTTTACGTCGTTATTCTTCAAGAATCAGAAACTGTAAAACTGGTTAGAGTATGACAAAATATTTCACTGGAAATGCAAGAGAGGATCCTGTTAGATGGGAATGGAGAAAATCTGGGTCACAGTGTACTCCTGCGCTGGTCAGCAGGTTGAGAAATGTGAATTTGGGCAACCTATAAGTCTTCATAAAAACTTCGCTTTGTACATGCTACAGTGTGATCTGAGTTAATCTCATTATTTGAGTTAAATTCCCTGAAGAATGAGTCCATTCTAGGCATGCTTTAGGAGTTGCAGGATCTAAGCAGGGTTTCCATGTATTTTGCATCCTCTGGACCACAAGGGCTCTTTGGGATGGCTTTTCTCATGAAGAAATCAGCAGAACAAAGGAATTAGTAAGATTTAGGAGACAGATGAGAAGAGACTTAAACATTAACCAGATGAGTGTATGAATGGAATAAAGTGCAGCAAATGGCAGTTAATAATTTTTTTAAAAAAGGACTAATTTAACAAAGCGACTAAAGACCAAAGCAGTTGGCAGTAGCCACCTGAAACCTGGACCAGCCTATGAAGAAGACTAAATCAGTAGTCAGAAAGGGAGATGGGATGGTACACTACTTTCTGAATAAAGAAAAAACTAAGAAACTTCAATTTGGATGGCGTGGACACTTCATGTTAGACTTGATAGGTTTTTATATTACGAGAAATGTACATGGTGATGAGAATGTTTAAAATAAAAAATAATGATTACATGGTGGTTAGTTTGGAAAAAAGGAAAATTAGGGGAAATAACACTTTAACAGTAAATACTGCTGCACACACACACACACACACACACACTCCTGTAAAATATGCATATTGCTGAAATCAGCAGGGCTATTGTGAATAAAGTATTTGGGAGGGAAAAAAACCCCACCATGCCAAGCAGATAGATCCATATGAACATTTGCAACAGATTTTCAGCCCAATTCAGCATTTAGACAGCAATCAAAACAGCTTAAGACTGCACTCAAATCATGTCATAAAATGCTAGGATCTGCTAGCTGAAAGTAATAATACAATTTCTTTCCCTTTTTCATACTTTAGCAGTGTGGCACTCATGAAGCTGCCATTCGCTCCACCAGGATGCATTATTATGTACAAAGAGCCTCCCACATGACCATACTGCTATTTGCCACCTCAAAGTAAGCTGATAGCATTTTCAAAACGCAATTAGAACCTTTCAGGAGAAAGCTCAAGTTGTGTTTGGATAATATGAAGTTAACTCCCTGCTACATTTCACAGACAGGCACACCAAAGCTAATAAATTCTTCTCATGTCTTTAGATTATTAACACACCTACTGGCAATGTCAAGACGTTAGTTTAAAGGATTTCAAATATGAAACAGTTCAAAAATCTGGTTTATGACAGCTGACTGACAAAGCTAATTAACTGCCTGGAGAAGATTCTTTATAAATGAAGCAACTTCTGTCTGAACGTATTTTCGAGAACAACAAAATATTTGTTTTGTCTTTGTCTCTCCTTTCATATTTTCTCCCTTCCAGCCTTCCCCATCTCATGTAATCTTTGATAAAAGTTTCCTTGTTGGTATTTTTATATTGTCCTTCCTCTGACTTGGTGGTTTCTTATCCTCTATGTCCTTTTATCTCCCTGCTGGAAATTTCCACTCCTCTCCTCTAGACTTCTTCAGGCCCTCTCCACAGAGCACTTTCAGCTTTTGTGTCTTGCATCCCTACGCTCCCCTCAGCTGTCAGGTTGCTGTTTCAGCACTTCCATCTGCTTCAGGTATCTTTCTCATTGAGAGACTTTCCACCATGCATCATTTCCAAAAAAGAAATGAACCTATTTTTCTACAGCTTTAGTTGCACAGAAGGAAAACAGTACCTGAGGATTTTTTTTTCCCCCACTTGAATCACTGAATATTAAAATTTGGGGCAAATTTTGCTCTTGCTGCACGATGCCTTAGTCACAGACCATCAGCAGCAGATTAATTTTATCTGTAATGTTTCTTTTTTTACCATAATTTCATTTTTAAAATGTAGATATTCTTCTTATGAAGTAACATATTGCTTGGAATTTTTTAAACACCAAAAAACCAGAATTAAAAAAGTAGTGCATCTCTGGGAAAATATCAAAACACTGAGGGATCAGATTTCCAGCTGGACTTGCAGGAACATTTGCAAAAATTCTGTTTACAGGTCCATTTTTGTCTGATTCTGCTCAGTCCTCTCAGAATGAGGGACACCTGCTGGAGAGAAATTTGTCCTGTGACTCCCTGTCTCATTCACCCCTGACCTTTTACTTGCTGATAGCATATGCAGAAAACAATCAGGATTTCACACTGAATTATCATTTTAGCAAATGACTGGCATTATCCTCATATTCCAGAGCATGATCAAGGAAGGGAGGTGGGTTAAAACAAGTAGAGTATTACCGAGTCTCCTCTCACAACATTTCTCTTCAAGAGGAGTAATTTTGTTGATCTTGCCACGTTCCCCCTCTTAGTTTTTGTGGAATACATATTCACTGTCTTCAAAAGGTCAACATCTCCCACCACTCAAAATACAGGAGGGATAAATGTTTGTCAGTTATTTATAGGAGGTCAAATGAGACATGGAAACCCACTTGTAATGCTGCAAAATGGAGAACCGTGTTATTGTCACTGTCCTTCCCCATTCTGCCCTCTCCAAAAGTTAGATGAATTCACATTTGAAGTCCTGCTTAGACTCTACACCTAAATTTATGTAATGTTTCACTTCAGAATCAGATATTTTGCACAGTTTCAATCAAAAACTAGACTGCCCTTTCTGCTCTCAGATAAGACAGATATGACAACAATACTTAGCAGACCATCTAGGCATTAGATTTTGGGGAAATAAAAGCACATGAACACATGATTAAGGATGTGTATATTGTTAAAGGATAATTGGTAAATAATTTTTATTAAGGAACTTATCAGACTCAAGCCTGAGAGTCCATCCATAGATAAGCCATTCCTCCCCATGCCTCTTCAAAACTCACTGACTGTGCTTTGCTTTTACAGGGCTGTGTGCTAGCTAATTAGGGAATTTCAGTAATCTATTTTTAATATGTACCATGTTCTCTTCTGTTTAGTGCAGCCTTAAGATAGACTTTTATCTTTACTGCTGTGCACAGATCATCTGAAAATATAAGTTCCCTGCTACATGACAACTTATAATGAGCCTTAATGAAGCTTGGGAACAGCTGTTAAAAACTCCAGCTGAATAGGTTTGCCCAAGCAGCAGTAGCTTATAGTGCTTTTTCTCTGACAGCACTGTTGAGTCATCTGCTACCGTACACAGAATGAGAAAAATCAAAAATGAAACACCAAAGCTGGTTAATCCTTTTTTCCCAGACATTTTATTTTAATCAGAGTTTTAATAAGTACATTATGAACCATCATCTCTTAAGCCTTTCACCTTTTTAATTATATTACTGCGCTGAACATCGACAAAAGCAAATGTTATTATGTAAATTTTGCTCCAAATTTGTGTCCTTACTGAGAGCATAAGAAAGAGAGTTCAAACACCATTTTTAATTATACTATAGCTAAATGAGCTGCAAATCATTAAAAGTTATAAGAAGCTCTCATGATTTTACACGTTCCCTAAGCGAGAAAACAAAAGATTAGATATTTTGGGTAGGATAAAAGATCAAAAGAACTCTGACAGTCAAACATGAGTGAAACAAAAAAAATTCCCTTTCTTCATACCGTTTGTCTTACCTTTTTGACCTTTAAATGCTTAGACACTAAACTATCTAGTCTAAAGGACTTACAATGCTTTTGTAGTGCTTTTCTCCTTACAAGGATATATAGGTTTCCTGAAGCCTCTTCCATTTACTTTTTTAATATCATTTGCCAATCATTCAATCAGAACATATGGGAGCAGTTCACTTTTATGTGTCAACTCCAAAGCATACTACATGAAATATGAAGTTTTTTGGGTTTGGTTTTTTTTCCCTTCCAGTATCCTTGTTATCTGGTTTTGTTTCGGTAACACCTACGGGCTTAATTCCCACTCTACACAGCATGGAACAGATGCAACAAAAAGCAGAGATCAAAATCACACAGTTTAACCCTGGAGCCAATGGATGGCTAAGAACTTGGATGGCAGGACACAAGAGAAAAAGGAAAGAGATGATTGCACTGAACCTGATAAGCAGAATCCACAGAACACCTGAAAAACCTTCTCTTCTCCTTCCCTCAGTCAATATTTTCAAATAGATATTTCAAAAAGCCAGGACTTGTTGATGTTGCCAAAATTTTGAGTGATTCTTATCAACCCAACAGGGCCAAAAACTAAACACTGGCATTGGGCTTCACCTCATTAGTTAATGTTTCTGAGAATTGACTATTTCATTACAAAATTTGCAGTTGTTCTGTAGGAAACACAAGAGACAGAGGATTCTTACTCATTCTCTAAACGTTGAGCAAGTCTGCAGACACCCTGGTCCAGGGAATTTTCACTTTCAACTACAATGGCATTGTAATTTGCTCTTTTCTTCACCAGTTCTGAACTCCAGTGCAATTTGACTGGCTTGCACAAAGACTAGGAACTGTTTGGTTGTGGAAAGGGCATTATTTACTGAGTTTTAAAAAGTTCCAGTCTCGTGAATTTTCATGCCAGTGTTTTGTCTTCATGATGGTTTGGAGGACACTACACACTTATCACAACCCCATGGGTAAATAACAAAGACATAACTGGAAAGAAATGGATCTGTACAATTTTGACCTGAGCTTGACAGCTCATACACTTTCCAAATAATGACTGTCCTAGGAACACTGCTCTTCTAAGCTCTCTGAAAAAAAAAAAATTACGCCCTAAATCTGATAACTCTGCAAAATAAAAATAAACACTAAGACCCTGACTCTTAGTTAGAAGGAGCTTATCTGAAGTAGTTGCACTGAAAAGAGTGTAAAGCATCATTATGATAATACGTGATAAGAAGAGCAGTAACAGTGAAATTTTAGAACAGCGCAGGAAAAGGACATATTTTAAATCGAAAATCATTCACAAAGAAGATTCTCATGCATGAGAAATGCCAACAAAAAATACTCCTTTCAGTTTGGAGAAGAGAAAAATCTTTACACACAATAATAGGGCAAGAGTATGAGTCAACCTCCCCCCCCAAAAAATGATATTAAAAGCCCAGAAGTTTTTTTCAGGAAAAAAAAAAAAAAAAAAAAAAAAAAAAAAAAAAAAAAAAAAAAAAAAAAAAAAAAAAAGAAAAAGGACAAAGATCTTCCTGGTTTCACCTAGTTATAAACCTTGTCTCAAAACAAGATGGTTTTCTCAGGTCTATCAGGCCATTTAACTAAGATATTACCTGGTGCCTTTAAGAATTATTTATGAAATAATTTTTTAGTAACCCTAAAGAAAATTCAACTTTTTGCATCGTAAGGAAACAATGAAAAAAGAAAGGCAGGAGAAACCTACTGGTTCCCAGCCTATTTTGCATAACTGCTCTCTTTTTCCTTGAGATATGTAGAAAAGTGTTTTGAATATCTTGATGTACACATGAGGTTTTGGGAAGGAAGGGAAAGGGCAGTGGAAGACTGGAAGAACACAAGATAACAAAAAAGGGATTTTTCTGCCAGATTATAGCTTATCTGAGGTAACTTTTAGCTCATTTTTTGCATAGTTTTGTAAGGGAAGCAAAGGTATCTACCACAACTGCCAGTGTGTTCAGAAGCCACAAGTAACATCTGGCTGAAATATGAAAATAAAGCAACAATCTCTGACACCAAACACTCCATTGCTGCATGAGTACCAGCTCCAGAACAGAGAATAGATACTCTAGCAAGCTCAGATCTATAGAAACCACATTATTTTGCAATTAAAATGATTTTAAATTAATCTTCTTATTCAAAACTCTTTCACAAATGAACTGTTGCATAAACTCATAGCTTGCACAGAGACACACTCATAACTTGCACAGAGAAAATATCAAAAATGTAAGCTTTGTGTTTCTTGTCTAGATCTGTAAAAGACAGAATCTTGAAAGATAACTTGTACACCTAAAGTAACATCCTGCCCCAGGAATTCCACTGGCATTTTTCCATCATTTCCAGAGGAAAGGGCTTGTCTCACTCTTCTGTTCAGTTTTTTGTCAACTGTCATAACTGTGCGTTTAGTAATTTTTCTCTCTTCAATTACAAGTCATCAATGAAATGGCTGGTGCTATCCCATTGCATTTTCTATCTACTAAAGTATTAAGAGCAATTACCAGGAAAAAAAAAATGTTATTTATCATCTTTTGAAAAATATAGCTTCAATACTATCAGGTCACATAAATACAGAAGTGACAAATAGCCATACATACTACACACAAGCAAAGTTAATTAGGAGTCTAATAAACTTGTACTCCTATTATTGCCCAGAATTCTGTGCACTGTATATAGGCACTCCTCTCTTTCTGATAAATGCTTGGTTAACATGCACACTTGCAATGGCTTCTCAGACCTTTGCAGCGCTAGTAAACATCTTTACATCATTATTGTTTCTTTATTTTTTGGTTCTGCTCTCATAAGGCAAGGACCATTAGCTAGAGAAAGAATTTATTTCAATAGAGAGAGAAGCACATGAAATCTCCCAGCACATGAATTCTCCCAGCTCAAGGCAGCAGAATATTTGCAGGGTGACAGGCAGTTATATTTCCTCACCCATCTCCACAGTAGTGTACAGAACTTTTATGCTATCTTTACTCATTTATTGATGAAACTCTGACCTGTTTAAAAACTGTTAAAGCCCACCAAAAATCTCAGAAGTGTTATTTATCTGGAACATTATTTTGGTGGCCCTGATGAAAACATTGGCAATACTTTAAATTGCAATTTTTCAATTAATATATCATTTAAAGCTACAAAGACAGATACATTGTAATTTAAAATGAAACAATTGATAATTACTTAATAATAATGGGAATGAGCACCAAAAACATAACGCAGTAGCTGTACAACCACTCAATCCTTCTCATTTTATATAATGATATGACTTATTTTACATTAAATATCTTTACATAAGGCTGATAACAGTCACAGAGTAACCATGGTCTTAATCACCTTATGACTTGAGGAGGAATCATGAAACATAGGCCTTGTGCTATTGATTTCTAAACATGTCCTTCTATATGTTTTCCCACACAGATCATAGTTAAATTTTAGAGACTGTACCAAAGCCATCTCCTGAAACTAAAGAAATATTGATAAAACACAATCTGAACACTATTGGGATGTCCAGGATTTTCAAATAAAAGAGTTGGGCTTTAAAGCTCCAATACAGCTAGCAAATATTCCCTAAGGGAAGAATTAAAAAAAAAAGAAAAAGCTAAAAAATCTTGGCAAGTGAACCTCATTCTACATCATTCATTAACTGTGATACAGCAGTTACATGCCCCCAAACCCTAACCATGCTCTTTATGCAAATACCACAGGTTTAGCTTAAAATAACGAGCCAACTTAAACCTAAACGCACTTCCAGGGAATCAATTAGAGCTAAGCCATTGCTAAATGTGACCCACTATACACCACTGGCTTAAAATGAGCTATTTTATATGCCTAAACTTCTGATTCCATGCTGACATTTTGCCAAGCAACCAGCTCTGCAAAAATTGAAATAGTCTTTAATCAAAGTTTTAGTTAAACACACTCTCCATCAAAACATGTTTGTGCCAAACAATAAACAGAGAAACGCCAGCCTCACAAATTCAAGGTACAGCTACTCAGAGCTATTGCCAAATAACCAAAGTAATGTGAATTTAAAAACATGGCCTCATGAGGAGCATTTTCCTTGAGAGAAGACGTGCTGCCATATGCAGACAGAAGACACAAAACGACGGTCTGAATTCTAGAACAGACCTTTCCTTCCAACCATGAATGTCAAAAATTTGTCTTTAACAAAATGCATTTCCATAGTTAAGCTTCATAAATTTGTATTGTGATAGAGAGAATTCTGTCAAAAAAAACCCCAAACAGTTCTCTTGGCTGTGAAGTGTAATGTGCTATTAAAAGGAATGGAATGCAGGAAAGGAGATCAGAAGGGATCAAAACAGTGATAAAGAGCAAACACTTTGGGCCTGCATCACTAAAGGATACTGAAAAGCATTTGCTTCACTGTATCAATTGGTAGAGATGACTATGCTAAGCACTGAAAATTAAAATATTTGTACTTCAGTACTTCTCCAGCCTTTAAAAACTGCAAGAAGTATAAATTTTTCATTTCACTTGCATCTTTTAAACAGCAGATACAAGGTCGGAAGTGTGAATACAGGTTAATTTCTCTGGCTAGTGCACACCTGACAAGAATTTCTCTGGCTAGTGACACCTTGTCAAAGAAATCCTATTTAAGGGAAATAGAATTAATTCTTTAAGCAGCAACACAGAAAGGCCTTTTTCTTTTAAAAAGAGAAATTCTTGCAGCCGGACACTTTTCCTTTGTCAGCCGTCATTTCTCTGGTTACAGTTTGCAGATATCCCTTGGTTCCTCAAATGCTTAAGACTCCATGGGCTAAATTTCCCAAAGTAAAGGACGTAGGGTAATGTTTTAAATTCTGGTAGCAGTACAGGGGGAAAGGCAAGGCATTCTCTATTGTACCACTGTGAGATCATGCTTCAATAAGTAGCTGCATGCTGCTATTTTAGCGCTCTTAATAAAATGTCATCAGTAGAGACAAAAAAAAAAGATTAATTTATTTGATCTAAAATTGTATTTTAGGTCATTTATTTTATTTGCTGTTACTGCCTATTATCTGCAACAGTGACATACAAAATAGTCTTTTGTGTGATTTAGACACCTAGCCATCTCATTTTCACTCTTCGTACTCCAAGAAAAGGCAAAAACTTGCACGCAATACCAACAATTTAAATTCAGCAGGGCTGCTACATGACATCTCAATCTGTTGAGATATATCATACAATTACCACTGTAGGCCACTTCAGAATTATCCTCCTCTCTTTCATAATGCCATGTGGGGAGGGAGACACGCTGGCTTCTTAAGTTCTTGAACTTCCTCCCTCTAAAGATCTCCACTGAGTCAAAATATCTGTCAGTCTGCAGATTACATTGTCTTCTACTTTCAACATACTGATTTCCACTGGGACAAAATCCAGTTTGTTTTTTTTAAACTGCCTTATACTTCAACAGAGATGCCAAAGTAGCAGCAAAACTAGGCCTGTTCAAGCTACTACTGTATGTAAAACTCTCTACACAGCTACATTTCTTTTATGATAAATAAACCAGTTTCACTCTCTTCCAAAAGGGTCTTGCCACATTAGACTGCATTACATATTTCCTCTGCCCTCTCTTCTGCATGTGTTACAATGAAAACTAAAAAGTGACCTTAGAGAAACAGACTTGTTAACTAGACTGGTTGAATTTTCCCAATATTAATGAGTGCTGTGAAAACTCTTCACATACATTTTGTCAAAATTTTTGTTCTTTCTAATGCACAAAACCACCTAGGCAAGAACAACAACTAAAGTACAGGGCATCCACTCAGAAATTAACAGATATCTTTCATTCTACCCTGCTGAATCTATGTCCTCTCAGCACACCTAGAGCCAAGGTGAGACCCAAACATACAGTTTTTTAAGGAGCAAAAATAAAGCAGAGTAGAAAAGTTAGCTTTACAAAATACCATCGATCAGTATATCGATCTCTCTCAAGTAAACACTGGGAAGCTATGAAGCTTCATGAACAGATACAAATTAAAGACCAGAACTATGAAGGGAAGCAAGTAAGTGGAAAAAAACAGCTATTTATTTTTAGCTTCTTTTCAACCTCTGTTAGGAAATGTAAATAGAATGTGAATTTATATATTCATAGAAAGAGAATTTATAGATATATTTGTTCTGAGTAAAGCTTGGCAACAAACACCATCTTGACAGACCAACACATTGCTAGATCAGCACATTTTCTCTGTCACATGAATTAGTTTCTGACTATCACCAGAAATGCTTGAAAGGTCATATTTTTGATGGTACCTTCCATGTATTTTAACCAAGCTCTGGATAATGATTTTGCTCGTAGGAGTTCTGAAAATGCTCTTAAGCGGTATTAAAATTAAATTAAAACAAAAATCACAAAATTAAATAAATAGTTGATGAGCGACACCATGGGCATGTTAAACAACCATATTGTAAGTATTCAAAACTTGGCTGATATGTAATGTTTCTGCAGTGCACAGAGGACCTCAGTACTGCTTAAGGAGGCAAGAATTAAAGAGCTGTCACACTGCCAAAAAAGTGTCATTTTAGGCAGCAGATGTGTAACCTGTCAACAACTACTTTCACACAAGGCAGTAAACCAATGGCAGGCAAAAACAAAACTTTTTGGTTTTGTTATTAATGGATTACTGCAGGGGATGTAAAAAGAGAAAAATTCTACCGTGACAACTGGAAAGAATAGCAAGAGTATAAAATTTTAAAAAAAGAGAAAAAGCAAATGTAGGTAACCCACTTGCTGGTATTGCAAAGTCACCGTGCTGCAAAATACATGCTCAAAATCGGTTTCTATTATTGCTAACAGAAAATAAATTATTGACAGTTTTGTTACATGGGCTTCTAAGAGATCAATATGCAAAGTAAAGTTTTCCATCAGCTGTTTATCTTTGATATCTGCTGTTAGGTATTATTAAATCAAATTGGTAATTTACAATTCAGGGGACATCTACAGCAATATAAGTCCAGGACAATATATTGTAATGCCAAGAATTCACCGACAAATACCAAAACTTCCTCATTTACTGTTTGCATGATCTGGAATTCACAAAGCCTTAAAGATTTTTAACTAATGATCACAGTCTTTGATCTCCATAAAATTATTATGGCACGTGTAAAAATGACATTAATAAGAATTTTCTTAAAATGGAAATTAATTTAGCGATTTTATCACATATTAAAAATTTTTTAAAAAAGAAAACAAAAGCACAGTTTAAATTTCAACAAAATAGATTGATCTAAGTATCCATCATCCATATTCAGAACACCATGAAAGACACTCCTAAAGATAAAAGATAGTTCCATGAATGCATTTGCAGCCTGACATGCATATTCAATTCTGCATATTGCACTATTAATTATTCCTCTATAAATTCTACTAAGATCATTTGTCACTCATTTACTTTTCAAGCCTTCTGAAAGTGATAAATCTCCTGCATTTCTAAGTACTATTGAAGGTATTTAAGAAAAAAACAGCATTAGTTTTTCAAGTTCTTTTATACCTATACCACAAAGCAAGAAGACTGCTGCCCTGAGTAACCTGGTAAATTTGTGTTCAAATATTCCCAGTCTTGGTTGAAAGGCTCTGTCTTCCCTAGCACTGCACACTGCCTGCTCAGGCCTGATCTTCCAGGCTCATCAGCAAGGACCTCCTCTTCTGGTGCTGTGGTTTGGGCTATCAATTAATCATTTCAGAGGCATATGACAGCTGAATCAAACATTACACAAACCATGTAAAGGTTTCCAAAAAGTACACTGTGCTCTACATAGTGCAAGAGATAATACAATAGTAACAAGAGATAATACAAGTAAACAAAGCAATAAAACTCTTCCACACAGCCCTTATTTAGTATGTGCTGGTAAAATGAAAAATCTAAAAGTAATCACATGCAGAAGTCATTTACCTACCCAACCTGCAGTAAAATCAACAGGATTTAGGTACATATGTGATTTTGAGAAGGGAACTTTATTATGGTCTTTTCATTCAAGCTGTCTTTAAATCACTCATAAAAGCAGGACTTAGGTAAACAGTAAGTCCTGAATTCTATATGTAGTGAAACCTGTAAAAGAAGTCAAACCTACCAAAGCATTGATTCCAACTGACTCAACAAGAGTTAGAAGCTGGTTTGACACAGTGCACAGGAATCTAGCTTCATTTTAAGAGATGGTTCATAGAACTCAATAAATAGACATTTGCCATTTTAGAGGCTTAGAAAGATTTCATTAGAATGAGTTATATCTGACAGCCTTGATGAGACAGGAAATGCCCTTTTTTTTTTTTTAATGGCATTGCAGACCTACTTTTGGGTGTTACAGAGAGACGAAAGCAAGACTGTGATGCATCTTAATTAATATCTTACACCATGCATTTTGTCTGAAGTTTTTGCATTTCAAGAGAGTATTATATACATAGCCTTAATGTGTAAAACAAACCTTTTTGGATTTATATCCAAGTAAACTGTCTCAAAAGCTTAAAATTCACTTTGACCATTAAATAAAAACTCAAAGTCACAATATTATCTGCACTCCAAAAATTATCTCAGTAATATTTAATATTACTGAAAATAAGAATTTGAATGGTGTAAGAATTTTGCAGGAGTGTGAAGAATATATGAAGATGAAAATTTTTGCAACACAGGATAGCATTTTCATTAGAAAGTTGTATTTAATGGACTCAAGTCTGAAATACTGAAATCACATGAGATATCCTATTTTCATACTATTTGACATCAGACCTAATCACTTCCCTTGACTTGATAAATCTTATAGAATTACTGTCAAGCTATATTTGGCTGAGAGATCTGTTTATATGAATATGATTCGTAGTTTTGCTGCTAAGCAAAAAGATAAATCCATCTGCTCTCTTTCATCTCACCTTTTTATGAAAGCTTGCAAGATGAAGTCTGTAGCAATTTTTTTTTTAATCTTTCTTTGGCTGTTCCATTTTCAAATATCAAAAGAGGGTTTTTCAGCACAGCCTACTGAAGCCTCTTTCCACTGAGGTTATAAAACATAATTAATTCTTTGCTCTAAAACTTACATATCCAAGATGGTCACGTATTCAAATGCTCATCAGCCTTCTGCTTCAAACAAAGTGCAAAGAAATGTCATGAGCCAGGTTTACTCTATTGAGTTACTTTAACTTCATTGCAAAGGCCCTAATAATGAGCCAAAGAAGAAATGCAGGAGATTTCACTTCCTTATATCTTAATATTTTGAGTCTCCTTAATGTCTGGGGGCCTGTCTTCCTCTGTTGATGTACTATGTAAATTCTAGACCAGCAAAGTCTTCAAAATAAGGTTAAATGCATTCCATGGGAAGCAGCACCTGTGTAGTTTTCCTAGAGCACAGAGCCACCCACGGGCATTCTAATGAGATATCCACCTCATCTGCAGCAGGTCATGGCTTCCTAGAAACCAGCCTCAGATTAAGGGCAAATAAAAGCAAGCCAGAAATGTTCTGTGATTAGAGGACAAGTTCCCTGCGAAGCACAGGAGCAGGCACACCGCAGCTGCTCAACAGCAAACAGAGGAGTTGCTCAGTGGTTACAAGAGATTTACTAACGTTTGCAGATCACAAAACATCACTGGTCATGTGTGCTCCATCTTCCCTTGTCAGTCATCTGGTTCCAGCTGTGCTGACAAAGCTGACTGGAAATTCCACCTTTGCTGTTCACACAGAAGATCACTGACATAGTGACAGATTTCTTTTTGTGAAATTCAGTTGCACATCACAGGTTAACATTTCTAATAGTGCCTGGCAATAGGCTGCAGTTTATATTTTACATTTTTTTTCAGAGACATACCCCTGAATGGACAGAGACTGATGTACCAGTTCCTTCTTAGTATATTTCTTTTCCTGTTTATCATCCATAAAATATTCAGCAGGAGCACAGAGCCACCTGCAGAGAGGGAAACCAGGCCACTTCTCATAGATCTCCCTCCTATAAGATTTAGGCAGCAGCAGCTTTTAAATAGAGGGTTGGGGCTACAGAGAAAATCTTTTATAATAACCCCAAAATCTTACAGAAACATCTTTTAGAGAGAACTGGGGGGTCATGCATTCACCAGCTCTTCTTATGATGTTCCTACATTCATAGTTTCTAGATTCAGCTATGGGGTGTACAATTCTTGGGAATGAAATGGGAGGGAAGACATTTCATTTTGTGTTTCAAGTATTTCAAAATGCAGCAGTCAGGCTGTGGACATGGTAGAGTACCAAGCTATCACTTTAGTGTTTTTGTTGGCAAGCAGATTTCAAGGCCTACTTAAGCCTCTACTTAAAATCTAGGTTTTGAGCTTCATAATTTTCAAGGAGTGAGATCTCTCATAACTTTCAAGCCACTTCCTCTGAGATCTGTGGAATTTGTAAGAACAATAAGACTGTCAGTGGACAAGTTCACATTACTAGTCTAGAAACTGCTGGTCCATCAGTTTAGAAAGTAACTTTTTTCCCCCAAGAATGCAAAGATATTTCCAAATTTGCCATATATCAGAAAAAAAACCCAACTGAAATCTTCCATTCATCTTCCTTTTGCCAGAGCTTTCTCAAAGCAAAGTTTATAAACAGGGAAAAAAAATCTAAGTAGTTCTTCTGGATGGTAACAAAGATACATTACAGCCACCTAGCACTTATGACAAAAAAAATGTAACCAGGACAGAGCTGTCTCTTCCCTTGACCTGTACGAAACTGAGCAGGGTCTCACCTGGACACAGTACCTCCAAGAAATTTGCTCCCATTACTCTTCATCTTCTCTTTCCAATAGTAGCTAAAAGAATGTATTCTTGACAAGGATCACTTGAGATGCAGCTTATGGTGCTCAGAAAGACCATGGTGGGTAGACTGAAGTAACATCAGCTGCCATGTACTAGAACTGTACAGCAACACATATATTTATCCATGGGCTGTTAACTACCTGTTAGCCTTCAGGACTGTAAAAAATTATATTTGCCATTCCATTTTTCTTCCTTAAACAAAACAGAATTACTGATGCCCTGTTATGCAATATCCAGTCAGGATTTTTCCACTGACTTGCTCAGGAGATTGGTCTTTGTGTGTGACGCCTCCTATGATCCTACCCTTGTCTGTGTGCCATGGTTCATAGAGAAGATAAATTAGGAACCACATTTACTCATGTTCATTATTTTACCAAGTGACAGGTTTATTGGCCATATTAGTGATGTCACAGATATTCTTTTTATTTCAGTCATCTAGAGTGGCATTTGGAAAGGGTACTTTCTACTTAAAATCAATATCTTCTCTAGCTGCTATAATATTTCTTCTTACTTAAAAATATTACTCAGAATATAAAAGTCATTGATTACAAGCAGAAAATATACTTGTCAATTACCAAAGGAGAGTGGAAAAATAAAAAATGCTCTCTAGTTCAAGTAGTTCCAGCTGGTGGCACACCACTACTAATCAGCACATGTTTCAAAAGCACTGGGGCCTTCTCAAGAAAATGCTTGGGTTTTCTTCATGTAAGCTGAAGCAAAAAGTGTGATTTATTCTAGTGAAAACATGCACCCAGATTTCTAATGCTGAATTTCTCAGAGATATGCTTTCACAGCAACTGAGTCAGAATATATTGTTCTTGAATTATAGTACTGCAAAAGCAAATTGGCTTTTTTTTGTGCAAGCTTTCCAGACAACAGAATCTCAACAGGTGAGCAGAGTAGTGAAACAGGTTTACAAGACTGGAAATTTGTCTTTTCTTCTTTGGGCTGAAGATAAAGTAATAAATTGTGTACTTGATTTTGATAAGTTGTGATTACCTAAGAATGGTGTTACTAATTACTATAGAGTAGAATATAAAAATTTGGAAACAGCACTGTTTGTCCTCTTACTACCAAACCTGCTGCAACCACGTCAGCATTTGTTTATTTTCTCCACTGTAGCTGGCTGCAAGGAAGTGTCATGGATTTTTGTAGAACCTCTGGTCACCTACTTCTCCTTCTCACTTTCCCCAGCCATGAAGAGGCCGTGCTTCATATAACATGATGGAAGAAGAAAAGTTCAAAAATGAGTTATGTAGTTTAAAAAAGCTTGACATAAGCGACAGCCAAATGGCCATATTCTTTAAGAGCTCGGTGTAAGGAACAATTTTCAGTGACATTATGATATCTAATAAAAAAGTTAAATCACCTAATAATATATACAGTAATTTCTTAAATTATATCCTTTTATACTTACACAGTTGAGTTATTTAAGAAACTAAAATAAACACTTTGATAAATTCGTGTCCTCTTTGATAGCCTTGATGTATGAGAAATGAATTCCAACTCTCTTCTGAATGTTTCTGTCCTTCTGAGTGCCTACAATACACTACAATTTTAGGTACACCCCAGATATTTACTCAAGTTGTCTTGCAAGAAATGCATTTGTGTGGTTTTGGTATTAGTAAAAATATTCTGAAAAAAAATATTTAGGTACTGGTTTATTTGGCAAACCAGAGATGAAATTTAGCATGATTTTTTAATGTGATCTCTAAAACCAATAAATGCTTTGGCCATCTTTTCTTCCCAACAAATTCCTTCTTCCTTGCCCTGACATTATAGAGTCATTAAAGCAGGCAGAGCTTCTAAGTAGCACTGTTAGTGAGTTATTTACATTTTAAAAGGATTTTTTGGAACATGCTCAATTCCAAGCAATTCTTACATGAAACTGAATGTCTTTCTTTGTCCTGAAAGTGATTAACAAACTCACTTCAATATTGAACTCAGTTCAATACTGAACTCCATTTGAGAAAGAATACCTTGACCAGTATGACAAAAAAGATTATTAATAAAGAACCTACAGGTTCATCCTTCCAAAACATTTTCTTCTGTTTATTATGAAAAGTTTTTCACCACCTGTATGACTTGCTCAGGTGACAAAGAAACACAGAAAACCAAAACAAAAACAAACAAATAAACAAACAAAAAAGTAGGAAACTGCTCAGGTAGAGCTGTATTTGAACAATTTTTTTGTTTTAAAACTATTTACACATGAAGTAAAGTATTACTGTAATTGACAGATAAACTAATAAACCTCTAAAGCATGGCTTTGCAGGACCTGTTTTTTTTTGGTTCAAGACGACTAGGCTTGAAATATTGGGACTTCACTGGGAAATTTAGTGGTATTTCAATCTGTTAACAAATTAGTTAAATGACATAATGATATTCACATATAGCTGACCAGTGAAGATAATAATGATTTGTGTTCAAAATATATCTTCTCTCAGGGATAAACGAGCTCTTGTTTCAAAGAGATGAAGATTCACCTTACTAAGTGGTCTCTTGCAAATTTACTCAATTTTTAATACATCAAAATACAAAATACATCCCATTTCATACTGGACCTCTAACACTGTATATGTTGTGCAAAAAAGAAGAGCTAGAAGAGCTCGGAAGAACAGAAAAATATATTCATTTGGGCAGATGGAAAACTAAGAGATTACTGTAACAAAAAGACTCAATCAATCACTTCCCCCGTTTTTACGTAGGTCTACTTGACTCATGATAATCTACCAAAACTGGGTTTGCCCAAAACTCATTTTACATTGGTTTGGTCTTTGTCCAGCAGAGAATTCAACAAATTTTATCAGAGTGAGAAATGGAATGGAATGGAATGGAATGGAATGGAATGGAATGGAATGGAATGGAATGGAATGGAATGGAATGGAATGGAATGGAATGGAATGGAATGGACTGCCACCCTAGGTATCCCCCTGTATTTCAGTCATATCACTGATCTGCTCTGAAGTGCATCTCCCCTGCTCAACCACACCAGTGCTACCAAGAGCAGCTTTCCCCTTGATCTATTCTGGCTCTACCATTCTCTTGCAGTTGAAGGGTCAACATCATTTCTTCTCAGCCCAATATAATAATTTGTTGTTATTTCTATGTCAATATGCTTCTGAGTCCTACACAGACACAGATGTGGAAGCAGAAAAAAAATGGTTGTTCAACAAATGCTTTTTTCTGGGTAGCTTAGAAACAAGAAAGAGCAGAAAACCTTGAATGATTCTTCTGAAATTTCACCTATGTTTTTGAGAATCAAATGCTTCTATAATTTGGGGTATTCCCAAACCCAGCTGATTTTGCATCAGCTCAGCTTATTGAAAAGGTAAGGATCATCCTCTGGAATAGCACTTGTGGCACTATTTAGCATTTCTTCTGGCACACAATTTACTCAAAAGAATTTTCCATTCTGTCATTTTCCCAGGGATTCTTTTCATGGTTTCAGTAACAGTGACATCTGCAGCGGGGAGCTCTGGTCACTTGAAACTCATTAAAACATATTTGAGATTGACAACGAGTTGAAAGCATCTGTCAGACTTGGCCAAAATGTCAAACAAATGTGATGTTGCTGAACTACCCTGCTACAGTGACTTAATAAATTCCTTGGCTGCAGTCAACGCATGGAAAATTGGATTCCAATTACTGGCTTGGTTTTTTTCTCTATCTGAAATATACTTTCACTTAAAGGTCCCCACTATACGTGACCTGCATTATAATTAATTTGCTGAATCTAGAAGCTGAGGTAAAGTGAAACAACTTTGCTTTTCAACATGCTGTAATAAGTACCAACCTAATATATACAACCTGACTCTAACAGAAACTAAATATCTGCGTTTCCCAAACAGAAAGAATAAACAAGTGATAAAAGAATAAACAACCAGACAGTTTCAGCCTTTTTTTTT
>VYXF01007262.1:27888-42345 GCA_013397295.1 Polioptila caerulea
GGAAAAAAAAAAACAACAACCAGAAAGTTGTGGCCTTTTTTTTTTTTTTTTTTTTTTTTTAATTAACCTCAAAAGTCCCAAACAACTCAGCAAAAATCTTCAAATAACCTTGTGACATTTTTAAAAAATAATTTTCAGGGAAGCCCCTGTATTACAAAAGTTATTTTTCAAAGAAGCTAAAAAAATGTATACCTAAATGAAGGTATGCCAAAGTAAGAAATCAAATTTCCTATTTGAAATGGAATTGGAAGGAAGTAGCACTCATTCAATTCTTACCTTCAGAAAGACAATGTTTCCTTTCAGATGTAAGTCCAGGTGTGGGGAGGGATTAGATGTATAATTTCTCTCTATTTTTTCAAGTATCCATTTCCTTCAAAGATTTTAGAGGGGTTTTTTTTAGCTTTCCCTTCTTGGGAAGAGTCCTATAAATGGGGTATTTTAGAAAAACAAATATTTTTACACAAACAAAGGCTCTCAATAAAATCATCACCTGGCACTCTAAAAACCTTTCATAATATAATTTAGATTATAAAGTGTTATCTGTGATTAATATGCTAAGCTGTAGATGCAAGAGTAGCATATCAATTAAATTGTAAAATTTATATAAGGTGCATAATTCATAATTTATCATTCTGCTATTTTTTGTATTTGCTGAGTTTTTTCCTGAAACCACAAAAGTTCTCAGAAATTATGGATGTTACCTAAAGAAACAACAAAGATATTACAGCTTATTATTACAGGTACAAATTATTCCCAATTTGGATAAAGATTATTTAGATACATATAAATAAAATCTTGAATTTTGCTGATGTGAAATCTCATATATTTACAATCTTTACAGACAATCTCTGTTTGCTTGCAGGATCTTGTCCTGGCTAAGGGGAAATTTGGGGATGAAACTTCTGAAGTTGTCTTTTCTAGAAAATAAATTCAAGCAGTCCCTCCCCCAATCTATTTGGGAGACAAAACCTCTTTCAAGAAAAGCGGAAAAAACTGTTTATTTAACAAGAAAAGTATTCACAAGCATAAAAAATGAATAATACTGAAGAAACAAACTGCACAATTCTTCTCCCCTCCCTCTGCCCTCGGAACCGGTCTTAAAGGTGCAGAATTTGATGGCCAGCATAAACAGAACAGACAACTGGGGATACAAGCATCATAAAGTCACCCCACGACAGAGCTTTAAGAAGAAAAATGTTAATATTTGGTTTATTACCTGGAGCCAAAATAAATTTCATTTCTCCTTATTGTACTTTGAAAGCACGCATAAATGCAAAAAAAACCCCAAACCAAAATGTTTTTTTCAAGAGATGGAATGCATTGTGCTATGTTTTGATTTTTTTTTACAGTATGGAGACCTGTCACGTTCATGGTTTCCTCTGTGAGAGGCTGGCAGACCATTTATTTACATCTGTACTCTTATTTTTTAATATAACTTCTTTTATGCAGTTAGCAAGTGCCTTTTCTAATAGTATTTCATTTTAGAAGGGCGCTTGTACTTACAGTGAGTTCTTGCAGCATGAAACAATACAATCCAACCACATAATCTTTATATGTATATTGAACAACTTTAGAATTTTTTTTGAAACTCAATATTATGGCACTGACTTTTTTATTTGGCTTAATAACAGTAATAGATGGGTACATCATGTGCTGCCCTGACAAAGGAAAGGGGTGCTGCTCCAGAATTTTGTCTTCTTTTCTTCATCATTTATAGTTAAATGAAATACTTCAGTGGAGCTCAGTCTGTAAGAATAAGGTATGTTTAACCTAAGGGTTACTCATACTTGAGGCTCAGCAAACTGAGAAATCACAGGATTACACACAGGGTATAGTGAAAACCAGTTCAGGTAACGAAGACAAAAATGTGATCTTCATAAAACCATAACAAGGTTCTTGGAGCCTTTTTAGTCCCCAGGATTTAATAAGATCAATGGACAGCTCAGTTACTGCAGCCCTTGTTGGTGCACCCCACCACTGAGCAGCCATCCTAAGAATATGTCTGCTTCTGCCACTCCAGAAATGTGCAAATCTACTCCAGACAGGGCACAAATAACCCACTCATTTATCCTGGGCTACAATCAGATGAAAATGCATGTGCTGAGCAACCAGCCATGCATTACTTTTTGTTACAGGTCTGCTCTACCTACAGATATTTCACACCCCATCCAGAAGAGGAGACAAGACAAGGTGATAAAATCACCAAGATAAATCTCAGGATTACAGTCAGGAAACATATCTTTATTACAAAAAATCCTCTAGAAAACCCTTTAAACTGTTATCATCCCATGGTCTCTAAAACACGTTTTTATTGTTCCTTTCTCAAAACTGCCACTTGAAAATCTGGGTTACTTTGTAATTTCTGGGTAATCTCTTACCTTTCTCAAGTAAACAGAAGAAACTGAGATTGTGACATAGAACAGAAAGGAATTCTTGCATCTCCAGGCCCCAGGCTAGGAGAAAACTATGCTTCTCTTAGCATGAGCATTGACTTTTCTTGAAAAAGTTCCTGTAATTTGCTTATCTATATAAAGCAGCACCAAAATAATACCAAAGAATAGTTCTGCAATAAAAATAAATATATAATAAAGTAATAAAAATAAGTAAGATACTCTTTCACATGCATCTAAAGACAAAGACAGAAAATTTAACTCTGTTCGAAACCAGCTTCAGGAAAGACAACTCGGCATTGGCTTATCCATATCAAAAGGACAATGTCCCTGACCTAACAGCACCCTGTTTTTAGAATTCACACTACCTTTTTTATCTTCTTCTATCATGCCTCAACTTTTATTGACAAAGTGTTCATACCCTAGAAATTATATCATCTTGTATCTCCTGGAAGTTATTCCTTTGGAAAAAAAAAAACAAACTAATCCTACCATATGTAGAAGAAATCTATTCATCTATTCTGCCCTTTCAAAAAAAACAAAAGCTCATCATTATGTACAAATTTGGGAAAGGAAAATACACAGGGTCCTTGAAAAAAAAGAAAAACAGCAGAAAAAGCTCATTAATCAGCAATATATACTCTATTTTAATAAATATGAGCAATACACATTGCTATATGGTCTCAAAAATTGATATAATTCCCAAATTATATCTATACAGGATGAAGATCTCTTAAATGCATGCAAAACTTCTAATCTAATGAGCAAAAAGTTTTAAATTATAAAATCAATCAGACATCTTAGGTCTTCTCTAGAATGAATTTTATTCATTGAAAAGAAAACCTCATGAATATCATCGCTCCAAAATCCTCCTCTGTACTTGTTATAATCTTAGAAAATAAGAGGTTTTTCTCTGGGAAATGGGAGTCTTTCTGCGTGGCCTGGTTGTGTTTCAATACCTCTTACCACTGCTGTGTAACTGGCACCTTTAATCTCCCACAACCTTCTCATCCCACTGGCATTCCTAGGAATAAAAGGAACGCCACAGTATGAGTTTGTTAATCACTTTCAAGGCAAACAAAAGCCTGTTTTCCTGTCTTTGTATTCTGTTGAAGTTTGTCAATGTCAAGTCAAGCCTCTAAGGCAACACATCTTCAATTAGAGATGTAAAATCCAGTTTGCATGCAATTTAAATCCTGCAAACTGGCAATCCTCTCGTGGAAATCACAATTATTTCCATTTTTATGCATCAGTATTTCTGATCTACCATCATTTTTCTCTTACATGAAGTGATACTTAATTTCCAAGACTGAGCATTTTTGACAGGGGTTTCTGATTTGCCATTTAGTTACCACATTACAGTCAGGTTTACACTGATAGATATTTAAGCTAGAGGAACAAATTATATTTTCTCTGCCACACTCTTTACATACCTCAAAGATTCCCACTCCACCCCCTCTGAGAAAAGTTGGTCTTTTTCCATACTCTCCACTAATACTGAACAGGTTTATGAGCAATTTAAGTTTGAAGAATTTCTTATTCTGAACACCAAGACAAATGTGTGGCCATGCAGCCCTGGCTGGAGATACATCTCTAAAACCATCAGAATTCCACAAGAGACACTGAATTTTGATTTAAATAGGTATGGCTGTGTTCATGTGAGGTCTTCAGTTGGTTAAATCAACATCTTCCCTTTCCTTTCGGGGAAATTGTGATTTAAGTCCCAAACCAGCACAGCACCACAATCCCACTGAAGTCAGAGGGCCTGTAAGTGAAGTTCAACAGCAGGATTATATTGCTAACATAGTGCTGATAACAATGGATTCCTAAATCACACATTTTCTGCGATCAAGACTATGAAACTTATCTTTTAGTTTTCTGAAACAGAGCTTGGAGACACACACAGCTTTAAATGAAAGAGGAAATGTCAAAATTCAAAAAAACCTGACACCTGTTAATGTTCTTTAAAGCAGAAATGTTCTATTTCACAAAAATGCTAGAATTCTCTCGGGTTCTGATGAGTATTCATTCAAAATTACTGCTCTATTCATTAAAACATTTCTTGGCTTTTCTTTTTCCCTTTTTTGGTGGCAGGAAATCAGGCCTTCTTTTTTGTTTTAAAAAATATATCCAAAATAGTCCAAAAAGGTAGAATATTGAAATTTACTGTATCTTTGTTTTCAGTTCTTAGAATGTTTCATTTCCCTTCCTCCCTGTTTACCCTATTGAATTTATTTGAATTTGCTTGATTTCATTCATCCATTTTTAAGGTCTCTTTTTAAAAAAATCCTTTTAATTTCTCTTTCTTCCTGCAGAATTCTGTCATTCTTGAATCTCCAGAAGATGTGGAAGAGTGTAAAATTTTCTAGAAGACATTGAGGGCATTCTATGATTTCCTTCAGAAAAAGCAGAGCTCTTCTTGGGAAATAATTCTGAAACGAAAATTTTCAGAACCTGATATACCTCCTTATGCAGGGATTAGAAAAATAAAGAAGCAAAGATGAGCTTGGGAGATATGGAAGGACAGGTATTGTTGTAATACTTGTCCTTTTTTTCTAACAACTCTATTTAAGTTGGCAATAGAATAATAAGACTTGTAATGGATCTGTTAAGGTCTCTTTTCCTTGCAGTACTAACTCCTAAGTGGTCTCCTTGTCTTTAGCTTGACCCATTCATTTTCTCTCTTTTTGTTCCATTTGTTTTTTTCCTCCCTACCCTGCTGAGGAAGTGAAGTGAGAGAGAGGCTGGGTGGGTATTTGCCCTTCACCAAGGTTACCTCACCCCACTGCATTGCACCAGATCACACAGAGAGGACAAGGAACTTGCAGCTGCATTGAAAACTTTCAAAAATCCTGACAAAGAGCTCTGAGTCTGCAGTTCTTTGTGTCCAGGGCTGTGCAGAGCCCTTTTGATTTCAAAGTGCCTGCCTGCAAGGAGGGATATTTAAATCAAAAAGTATGTGCTTATAAACAGAAAACCTGGCTGGAGCCAAGAGGCTCCACCTGCCTCAAAATCCCTATGGGATCAGGACCATAGAATCTACAAAATAACTTAAGGCAAATATATCTGTCAAAGGCATGGGAACCAAAACAAACAAACAAAAAAGAAAAACTCTTCACAATTAGCCCACAACCACTTAGCTACATGGTCATCAAAACACTAGAGAGAAAACTTGTTGCCAATATAGTCAAGGGCTCTCTTAATTTCATGCACTGTGACTTCAACAATTTATTCATGTCTCATTTTATTTCTCTAAAATTGGCCTCATTTAAAAGAAGGGAAACCACATTTCATGCTCTTCAGTTTCATTAAAGAGATACAAATCCCTTCCCAAAAGAAGACCCCTCTAAATTAAACCATTGTAGCAGAAGAAAATATTGAAATTTTGAATCTGAAAGGACTCTGACACAATCTATATTCTCTTGCACATCATTCTTTATGGTATTATTTAAAAAAGGAAGAAAAAAGCTCCTCCCTTGAAAAAAATTGTTTTCAAACACATGATGGAATATGTAACACTCAGCTGAGAGTCACACAAATTAACAATCTCACAGATTTTCTAAAGCTTGTCAAGAAAGAAGGCCATTGATCTCTTCTTCAACAGTGTAGGAATACAATATTTCACCCTCTGAAACTAACTTGCATCTGCTTGACAAGGAAGGGATGGTAAACTCCCTTGCTTAGTACTCATTCCATGGGAAATGTGATATAAACCCTATATGAATTACATAAGAGAATCAGCATCATTCAATATGTGACTCACAGTGAACTCAATTTTGTGATTAATAATGAACTGCTCCAAATTCTAACAGCATTTTATATTCTCTTGCCTACAGGACATATAAATACATCAAGAGTTTTTTTCCACAAGGGTTAAAAACCATTTCTTAGGCTGACTTGAACAAAAGATGAAGTTCATTTTTTATTCAAATCTTACTTCATAGCAGATAAAGGTCTTCAGTTCCCCTTTACATTCATGTTCATTACAGAAAAGAACAGACTTCTGGCAGTTGTATCATGTGAGGATGACAAAATAGTTCCATTAAATTCACCATTGAAATTTCTTCCCTTCTCTTTTTCAGATTTGTCTGCAAAACAGCAACAATGGAGGGGGGGAGAAGCCTCTCCTTTCTGTCTTTTAGATGTGTCCAAGGAAAAGAAATTACCAAAAGCCTTCTCCATAAACACACTTTCCATTAACACCTTCAGTCCCTGATGTTCCCTACCTCCATCCTCAAAGCTGTACTGCTTCATCCTCCTGTAGGTACAGCTTCCTGAAGAACCACCCTTCAGGGTCCTTCTATATGGCAAAAAACAAGATGTAAGTTCTGTGTGCTTTCTTAATTCCTATTAACCTTACCACAGTAGCCCAATATCCACCCAAACACACACAGACAATAATTTCCAATAATCCATGAGTATCCTTTCCCAATAATCCTATTTATAAGAGGCAAGAGGCACCAGGGAGCATATTCCAAGGAACAAAATGCTGTTTCTTTCATAGCCTGAATAAAAATATTGGTAGAAACATTTTCCAGTTGGAAGAGTAAATTAATCAGTGAGCCTTGTCAAGCTCAAACCCCCCTCCCCCTATCAAATTAAGAGAAATTATATACTAATTTTGTTATTTTAAACTAATTTTCTTTACAGTCCACTGTAAATACTGAAATATAAGAAATACCCTGTGAACACACATTTATAGCTCAAGTCTATTTCCCTATTTCCAGGGATCAAGGAGACAAGGAGTGGAAATTACTTACTGACTTTTTGCAGGCATTTTTTTTTTAACCACAAATCACTTTTCTACATATACGACTACTTGGATTCCAGAATAAAATGCACATTTTCTGAAAGCTTCTGATCTGAGTGGGTCACGAGAAGGACCATGAAGGGTCATAAATGCTAATGGCCATAAACCATCCTGGGTTTTATGCATCTGTTAAGGCAGATTGCCTGAAGAAAATCCTCAGCTCGTAAGGAAAGATTTCATGTTTTAATTCTTGCTATACATCAACGGCAATAATTTAAAAGCTTGTAGGTTATCTATTTCTCGCTTGCTTACTCTATGTAAAACAGTGGATTTCACCCTCTATTTGCTGGATGGGAGAGTGAGTTCCCTAAAACATTACACTCTGGGAAACTGTGGTCTAACATACCTTGCCAATTTTGCCTGAAGCTGTTTCTGTCGACAATAGAGAAAAGGAGCTATCATTTATTTCAATGGATGCTGGCTCAGATGGAAAGACATTATACACAAAGCTTTAGGGACTGTTTTTGATCACCCAGGGTTTGGGCTTTTTTTTTTATTGTTGCTCATCTCTGCATTTCCTGATTTTGCTGAAGTAAAGAACAGCTGTTCTCACAAGCTTACCAATTGAAAGCTGCAAATGCAAAACTTGCATCCAAATTTCCTTTTTCTTTAATAGTGCAGGATAGATGCTGTCTCATTCAATGGAGAACAAAAGTAAGTTCATAAAAGGGAGGAAGGGGAGTCAGTATCACAATTCTACTAACTGTGGGAAAGAGTATCTCCCTGTATGTATGTCTACAGACACACAGCTGGAATTTCATGCTCCCCAATAGAACAGATACTGCATTAACATGGTTCACTCATGGAAGACAGCTCCCCAAAATTGTTCTAGGATCATTACAGTGACAACCCTGATGTCATGTGAGCAAAGCTGGCATTTTTCTGAGACAGTAAGACAAACATGATTTCTTCACAATGTGTGTCCCTTGCACTGTGTTCTATTTGCAGATCAGTGGTAGACACAGTACAACTGACCTAAATGTGTTCAGTGAACCTGCCCTGGTTTCCTGGGTGCTCAGCAGTCCAAACATATCATGTTGACTGCCCCAAATAAAGCTTTTGCAAGATAAGTAGATATGACAAGAGAAACACGAAATCAGACGTATCACAGAAGCACTTAGATTACATGTGCTATAAAACCTGCCCAGAAATTTGGTCAAGTGTCGGCTACATGCAGACATTTTGCCAAAATAGTTCCACAAATCCAGTACCCACCTGCCAACTTTCCAACAGCATGTCTGTCAGGGAGAACACTGCACCCAGGCAGCAGGATGCATGTTTGCCAGGAAAATGTCTCTCTTTGAACGGCACTGTGCCAGGCAAACCAACATGCAGCCTCTGTGCTCTCTAGATAGCTCAGGCATCAACAAAACAGTAGCCACTGCCATGACAAAACTCTGCATGTGTCCTTCAAGTGGGATATAGCTTGTAGCTGTGGGAAGAAGAGAGATCCCCCTTTGATCCTCCCTCCCTGAACTCAAGGAAACAAATTTGGCACTGTGCCGCTGTGCCTGGGGCTGAGAGCAGAGCTGCTGGGCTTTGAAAAGAGAAGGATCAAACCTGCTGGCTGCCATAGTGAGGGCAGACAGTGCACTACACACATGTTCTAGCTGCTGGGGAGAGGTTTGCATCTCTGACACACCAGAAAACAAGGGAGCACGACTTCTAGGTCCAGCACTTTGTATTACTTCTGCTGTCTCAGACACTGAAATGAACACTGCTGACAGCTGGCAGGTAAGTCGCTACCTACGTGCAAGTCAAGTGCAACACACAGTGTATTTTCCCACACAAGTTAAAGACCCATTCAGCATCCCAAATAATAACTTGCCTCAAAAGAATTTGCTCATTATGTGCTTTGCTTGGCCCTCATGGTCTTGCAAAGCCCTCTGAATAGTCAGGCCTGAAATAATCTCCTGCTGCCTGTAACACTGGCCTTTTTTTCTTTTCATGTAACTGCAAACAGAAACTTCTTATTCACAAAGGAAAAGGTTATTAAACTCAGCAGAGTTATTTTTAAAAAGATAGAAATGAACTTTGACTGCAGTCTTAAGTGTGAGTCTTGCCTGGAAAGCTGTTTGACACACAAAAGGAAAGCAGAGAGCACAGATTCAAGGCTGGCCATTTTCATGTATAGTCACCATTAAGCTGACAAGAGTGTAATCTGCTACCTCACTTTGTTATGAATGGTCCTTTAAATTTGGGGTTACTTTTACTTTTATGGAGGGATGCTTCAAGCTGTGTGCTCTCTTGACAGGAACCTCCCTTTTCTTAACAAGGCACGCATCTCAAAATGATTTAGATGTTTGTGGTTTACACTACTCAGTTGCATCACTTATGCCAGAGTGACTCAGATGAGCAGCATGAAGACAGATAAATCTAAGCAGCTGGAGTCCTGTCTGATTAAATCTTTAAATCCATAGTGGTTCACCTGTAAAACAGCATGACAGTCATGACATGAAAACTAAGCTGGTGGTTAGCCAATGAAAGTGCACCACAGACCTCCAAAGGCCAAGTTTTAACTTACCTGCTTGTTTTAAACAGGATGATGAATGACAGTGAACAAGGCACTCAGTCTCCCTTCCTTTAATGCCCTTCTTTGTTTAATAGCTGGATTGTCCAGCTACAATATTTCTTTTACACACAAAACTTACTAACTCCACTCTAAACCTGAAGTATTAAAGCTATTCTCTCTGCTAACCTTTGCCTGGTGCACAAATTGCCACAACAACCTCACAGCTACAGTGATGGAGTTACAAAGCCTTGAAAAAACACAGTCTGGAGCTGGTCAGAATGATTATTAGAACCAGTCACACTTGATAACAATAAAAGAGATAAGCTGTGTTTAACTATCTTGTTGGTAACCATCAAGAAATAAAATTAGCTAATTACTATTTCCTTTCTTTCCCCACTGATCTGCAATCCTTGGATGAATGCTGTGTAAACCAGAAAAAATTTTGTGGCCATCCTTTAGTAATTGACCTTTAGCTCTCCCCATTTCATTTGCCCTAAGTGTTAATTGACTTTGAAAAAGCAGTATATTATCCTTTTAGAAAAGAAAGTCTGATTTGTGCCCGCCAACATCTCACAGCATCAAAGCCCTGTTAAATCATAGAGCAATACAGCTGAAAATGAAGCTCCAGAAGAAATGGAAAGAGGGTGGGGGAAGGAGGCAGAATCACAACTGAAAGAGCTCCACTGCCATCTAGAGAGAGTCTGCACCAGCCAATTTTCTGAAAGAGGTTGTTGCTCAAAATATTTTCATTCTGACATTGGAAAAGGCAAGAACTCCACTCAGGTTCACTGTATCTGTTAATTTTTTAACCAATCTTCAGTAATCTGCACCAAAAAAATCATACCCTGGAATATAATCTATCATGAATTCTATGGAAATAATGGGAGAGCACTTTAAAGGCTCACCTATAAGATCCCCTGAAATAATGTACGGTATCTGCATAATTTTGTTTTAAAGAAGCTTCTTTGAAGAGGTAAGTATCTTTGTAGAAAGGTGCTTCATTCCTAAACAATTTACATTTTAAAGGACATGTTATGTCTTTGGCATCTGCCTTTATGATATTGCTTGTCAGTAAGAAAGAAAGAAAGAACAAATGTGCAATACAGGGCAAGATTCTTTTTTTACTAGCCAAAGTATATAAAATTTTATTTTCTTCATGTTTTATATGAGATCAGGAGACACCCGTGGAACACATTACTAGTGAGAGTCTAATCTGACTGATTTAATTTGCTGTGTCTCTGACCAAAAAGCCACAGAACTCCATTCAGTGTATGAGACAGGTCAGCAGCTATAAAAACTGGAGAAGGGTCCCTCACTGGGAGCAGCTAATCCAATTACAATCTCAAAGCAGCTGACATGACCTGGCTAAGTGCATCTGAAACAAAAGGAATTATTATAAGGTACAGCCAGCAACTAATGCAACTGTGTCATTAATGAACCTCAAAATGGAGGGTTCATTACTGCTGTGTCACAAAAACACTCAAGAGTGACTTGTGGTGCTCTTGGTCTCCATCACTTATGGATTCATCTTCTGAGTAAAGAGCAGTGCAGGACTTTTAACAGCAATCATCTCTCTACTGACTCTGAAAATTTCAAAATCAAGATCTGCTTGAGGACTGCTAGTCTGCCATTGTCAAAAAGGCAGCCAGGATATTTCTCATATTACAGCATAGTTTGTGTTTGCTTCCTTCGTGAAATTCTATTGGACTGAAATGTCTTAAAATACACAAAGTAGTAAATTGGTTTGTGGTTATTTCCTTTAGCTAGCTGGTTAGGTGCTCTGTGCAAGGCATTTGCCCACTTTGGCAGCAGAAGTGACTTAACAGTGCACAGAAAATGATACTGGTATCTAAACTTTGGCTAAATATATGTTAAACTTGATGCATTATGCAATTATGAGAGGCAGTATCTGAGTTATTTAGAATCTTATTTCTTGACTAAATACGGCACCTCAAAATAGGTTTATCAGGGAAATTACTTTCATTTTCACTGAAATACACTGAACACACTTAGGTTTGCTAAAGCCAAGAACTGCTTTCAGTGAGGTGACTGTCAGTCTTCTTGTTCCTATCAATGCTGACACTGGTGATTCCTGGATGGAAGAACACAGTAGTTGTGAATGATGGGTTTATGAAGAGATGGGATCCAACACTTCAATCAAATATTAGGAAACAAGGCACAGAATACTGAATCAGATGCCTGACTGGATGGATCTCCCAGTCCAAGTGTGATGCAAAATGCAGGAGGCATTTCTGCCAGTGAGAGCAGCCAAGAGGCTTGTTCTGAGGAAAAACACAAATGCACCTTTAAAAAACAATTTTTCTTTTTTCTGACAAACACAATTAAGCTGTGCAGTTCAGGGAGAGAATGATAGCCATAAGAATAGTAACTGTGAGAGTGCAAACACTTGCACAAGGCTAGACTGGGTTTTTTGCTGTTACCCTGTTTCTTACCTTGTCCAGAGACCTTGAAGACAGTCCTGAAATAATGACAAAGGATAACAGCACACCCTAAAGCAATAATGCATTAAAACTGAATGGGATAAATGTCAAAAACAAGAGAGTTTTACACAGAGAACTGTCTCCGGTGAAGCATAAGTACAGGGTTTCTTCACCTTCTCCTTTTACAAGAGGCAAATAAATTCATCCCATAATGCTTGCAACATGAAAACCAGCACCTTGTCCGGTTTATTTTACACTAGAAGTTATTTTAGGCATTATTCCCAATAGCCAGGCTTGTTGCTATCAGACGAAAAGTACATCAGCTTGCTATAGATGAGGAGAGAACATCCATATTGTGAAAATTAAAAGATAGCATCTCTTCTGTGTCTAGAATTTATTGTGGAGTTCAAAGGGCATTGTAGAAATTCTGTTTGATTTGTACTTGCAGCTGGTTGTAATAGGATAGGCTTCATGAAGATACGGATCTCTCAGCCTTTTCTGAAGGCTGTCTTAAAATATTATATTTCAAGGGGCATAAATAAAACTTCTTTACAGTGAGACTGTAATCAGTTTATGTCACATCTTGATGCTTCCTTACCCTGGCTTCCAGACTTTCTCTTCTTTACTGAAATTCTTTATTTCTAAGGGTGGACTCCGGCCCACGATTATTTTCCTTTTTTGTAAAATGACTGGTACAATATCACCAAGCACCCTCATTAAAGGTGACTGTCATGTCAGGGTCCAGTCCTTGCTTAAAATGAAATTCCTAGAACATATTCATTCATGTTAGATATTTTCATTCATTTTAGCAAAAAGAAAGGCATACATTAATCTTTTTCCTTTTCTCATAAACTCTTTACTCATAGATTCCTTGACTGAGAATTCTTATTTGAGATGGAGTTTGAATTAAGTAGGCTTCTTATTAAATGCCAGGTAAAACATGATTACATAGCTGCAATGCAATATTTTATGATTTGTAAAACGTTTATTTTTGTGCTGATTTAAAATATTTTGAAGAATAGGCTGGGTCTGCTCTGTAGAAAGCAAAAGCAGCAGTTTGATGTTTGCCTAATTTCTTCAGTGATCAATGCAAGGACTAACCACAAGTCTGCAACTTACTTGAAGTTGAAAGTTGCCATTCTTGCACAAATGTCAGGAACTTACCTTCTTAGTATAGAGTATCTTGAGCTTGATCTTGACAGAATATCACCATGGAGGCATGTATCCATGAGAACTGGTATTAAAATCAAACAATTATACTCAGGAACAGCCAATATCATCATGTCCTATCATATATATATATATGCTATACAGAAGAGCCTATTTATTATTACAGAGAGTAACATGGAGAGAGGAATAAATAAACACGGAAGGGGTAGGCTCTTCTGTTCTTTACAAGTAAACTCTAGGGATAACCTCTCTAAATTTCTCTGCTTTTTAAAGAGCTGCCACAACTTTTTGTTCAGCCTTTTGGAGGCCTGACTCTAAGCAGCATCCAACTTCTCATTATTGCTGCAAATTATTGCCCTGTGTTCACTTCAATATGTGAGACATAAGAGATGAGGTGCTTGGGAGCATAGAAACCAGCAAGCACACGAGAGCCAGAATGTACTTATTGACTCCAGGCAGGCCCAAGTGGAAGAAGCTGACTTGCGGAGTATTGTAATATTAGTATTGATTTTGTTTACTTTATCAACATGAAAGGGGGAAAATCACAGTAGAGCGATGAAATGTGCTGATCATACGGAATGGGCGAGTCAACAAACAGACAACAGGGAAGCAGTAGAATTCTCATGGATTTGGCTACACTAAAATCACGGGCAGATAAGTGGCTTATGAAACTCAATTTGAAAAAAGGTAAGATGACACGGCGCGCCGGAGCCCAGCTAGCTCAGGGGTTTTCCCAGCACCACGCCACCTGTGGGGAACTGCCCAGGTGAATGGGGGTGCCCGAAGCAGAACCTGTGGAGCTGCTGCTCCACTTTGCAGCATCACAGACCACAACAAAGATTGAGCAGAGGAGAAAGGAGGAGACCTTTCACCGTGAGGTTCCAGCCAAGGTTTATTGTAAGTGAAGGGTTCAGGGTCAAAAGGTAACGAGCACACTCGTGCAGGGGATTTTATAGAACAGCCAAACTAGGGGTGGAAACAATGAACAGACCAATGGGGGAACAGCAGAGGTGGGGTGAGGGGACATCAGTCAGGGGTAAAGGCAGACCGGAGTGGGGGAGGCGGAGAGAGCTCACATGCCCCAATTGGGCACCAAGGTTAGGGTGACACCCCGACATGCCCGGGGAGGGGGGA
>VYXF01007263.1:20767-36591 GCA_013397295.1 Polioptila caerulea
TGTGCCCAGGTGGATGCAGCACCAGGAGTTTTCTGCACCAGGTGGATCCTGTCTAGATGTGCCCTGTGCCAAGGTAGATGCTGTGCCCAGGTAGAAGCTGTGCCCTGTGCCCAGCTGGAGCTGTGCCCTGTGCCCAGCTGGATGTGCCCAGGTAGATGCTGTGCCCAGCTGGAGCTGTGCCCTGTGCCCAGGTAGATGTGCCCAGGTGGGAGCTGTGCCCTGTGCCCAGGTAGGAGCTGTGCCCTGTGCCCAGTTGGATGTGCCCAGCTGGAGCTGTGCCCTGTGCCCAGCCGGGTGCCCACACCTGCTGCTGGCACTGCCAGTTCTGCCGTCCCAGTGCAAACTGGAAGTTTTGTCCCAGTGCAAACTGGAAGTTTTGTCCCAGTGGAACCCCCCGGGCTGGGCACTGCCCTGCTGTGAGCAGCGCCAGCAGGGCCAGGCCCCCGTTCCAGCCCAGCCCAGGATTTGGGAATGCTCCTGAGCCCCCCTGGGTGTGAGCTGTGCCAGGGGCACCCCTGGGCTCTCTCCCATCTCTTTGATGTGCCCAGGCTGAGGAAGCTCAGGAAGAATCTGCTGCTCTTCTGAAACTCTGATATTTCACCCTCTGATCGGAGCCTCGTCCCCAGCTGAAGAGAGAAAAACCCCTGAGTCTGATGGCTGCACTTGATCATCTTGAAAGTCTTTCCCAGCCCTAACAATTCCGTGATCTGGGTTGCCACATTCCCCCAAAATCCCCTTCAAAAGCAGAAATGTTGGAGCAGGAGGGGCTGTGCTCAATATCTGCCCCCCCCAGAAACTCAAAAGCAGAACAATCTCAGTGATTGGCATTGAGAACATTCTGCCATTGATTATTTTTTCTCTCAGGCTTTTAAGGAACTATAGATTTTTAGCCTGAAATTAATATATCGGAATTTTAGTGGGCAGGATAAAACCCTCATTAAATTTTGCAATGTATCAAACAGCTTGCAATTAAAATTCATTTTGAAGCGAGTTAGCAGAAGTTTTGTTAATGTTTAACATCTTTATGGGTGTCATTCTTTGTAAATTTGGACTAATTGAGTCCAAAGGGACAAACTCACGGATTCTGCATTTGCTGTGGATGCCAGGCCTTGCTTTGCTTTTGGCATTTTTCCCCTTCCTTTATGCAAGTTTCTGATTTTAGCAAGTTGCCAGGAAAGTAACTTATTTTGTTTTTTCTGCCAAACTGCCAAGAATCCATCTTCCTAAATCTCGGAAAGACTGCAGCAAATCTCTGGGAAAGACAAGCAAGGCTCCACTGACTCCGAGGTGTTTCCTGGTGGGAAGTTTAGGAGATTCCAAATTGGATTTTTTAGTTTTTCCTTCTAAAAATGTTGTTCAGAGCAAGCTGCTCTGGGCTTGTAAAAACCTTGGCCGGGCTCCTGGTTGTATCCTGAAGCCTGGAGGTTTCCCTGACTGGAACATAAACCAGCCAGAACCATTTGGAATTGTGAATTTTCGTGTTTCTTACTCCCCTTGAATATTTTCCCTGCCATCCCAAAGCAGTTTCTAGGGAGCAGCAGAAGCAGCGGGAATTATTTCAGAGCCTGTGGAATCCTGACCTGGCAGAGCTTTAAAATTCCCCTGGACTTGCAGGTGAGGAGAGGGGACAGAGTTTGCAGAGTTGGTGCTTTGAAGCCTCTTCCCAGCAAAGCTGGATTGAACCCAAATTTAATCCAACCCCAGGGGGAAAATCTGGAGCTGGGCCGTGCCAGGGCTGCACTCGTCCAACCCCATCAGCACCATCCAGCTCCGAGCAGGCCCTTAATGGCACTTCATTGATTGAGAGGGGAGAGAGCTCAGTTCAGCTAAACCGTGCAGAATTCTGGCAATTTCCTGGCGGGTTTGGCTGCCCTGAGGCTGCACCAGGCTTTGATTTGAAGGCACAAATGAAGTTGTCACTGCACGGGGGCCGCTCTCAGCCTGCAGGTCCTGCCCTGGTTTGAGTTGAGCTGGGAGATCCTGCACAGAAGATGCTCAGATCTTCCCGATTCACATGGAATTCCACGGAATTCCAGGCTGGCTGCAGCCCAGGGTGCTGCTGGCTGTGCTCTCAGGTGGCACTGATGGCACCTCCTGCCTGCTCTGGGCTCTGCCAGCTCCATGGAATCTCTCCCCTCTGGGGCAGGGTGTGGGGTTTCCCTCTGAACTGGCCAGGATTGCCCCTTTTTCCCCTTTTTCCAGGTGGGAATGTGCCCATGGGCTCCCTCAGCTGCTCCCAGAGGTTTGTGCTGCCTGCAGGGCTCTGTCCCACCTCCCACATCATCAATGAAGGCCCACAACATCCACTCCATGTTGTGAAGGTGGATTTTTAATTTATTTTTTTAAAGAAAGTTGACTCAGTGTCTGCTGCCTTTCCCAGAATTCTGCTTCATTTCCAACTGGAGAACATTTCAGGGTTTTTTTGTCTGATCAGACCCTTGGAAAAAGGGGCTGAGTGAGTGAGCAGAGACACGACTCACACAGCTGAGTGAAGGTGCAGATTGATCTCTGAGGAGCTGGGAAAGGGAGACGAGCTCAGAGCAGCAAAGGGCAGACAGAAAGCAGCTTTAAAACCCAGGAAATAATAAAGCAGAACCCACTGGCAGCGCTCAAGAGTTTCTGCAGCTGGAAAAACTTCACGTTGTGTTGGGGCCACCCGCAGAGGCTCCTTTAAAAGGACATTTTGCCCTCGTGAAGTTCTCCTTCTGCTTCCTTGGCAGCTGGATCTGTGCACTCGGGGGTTGAGAGCTCTTGATCCTCCTGGGAGAGCCACGGAGCACCCAGGGATGGAGCAGCCCTGGCCCTGCTCAGCCCAGGTTGTGATGCTCAGGCTGAGTTTTGATGCTCAGGCTGAGTTTTGATGCTCAGGTTGAGTTTTGATGCTCAGGTTGAGTTTTGATGNGCTCAGGCTGAGTTTTGACGCTCAGGCTGAGTTTTGGTGCTCAGCCTGGCTGTGATGCTCAGCCCTGCCGGAGTTTGGTGCCCTGGTGAAGCTGCTCTGGAGAGCAGGGGAAGCATTGGTGGGTTTGGTGTGTCTGGGAGCCAGGGCTGCCTCTCACCCAGCACTCTGCACAATTCCTCAAGGATTGGGGTCAGCCTGGGACGTTTGGTCACTCCTGGCCATAAAAACCTTGCAGGGCTCAGTGCGGGGCGAGTTCTTCTCTTCACACACCCCCAGGCACAGGGTGGGGTTGTTGGTGTCAGGAAAACTGATCCACAAACACCAGAGGTTTGTGTCCAGAGAGGAGACAGAGGCGTCCGGTAACTTTACTGGAATAAAGGGGCATTTCCCATGGCGTCTCCCAGATTTTTAGAGCACACAGCCTCCTTTTTATCTCAATTTCCTGGTTGCATTTCCCCCTCTCTTTCCCCTCTGGCTGAGGCACTCGAGAGGTTCAGACTTCCCAAATCACCCAATACAGAGCCCTTCTAATCTGTACCTCCCTTTTCCTTGTGTCAATCAGTGGAATTCCTATGGAATTGATGGTTCTTCCCCATTGCTTCTTTCATCTCTCTCTAACTTCATTTATCAGCAGGCCCACAGTTTGTTTGTAAAGAGAAATCCCTCTTTCCTTTCCCTAGGGTGTCTGTGCAGGGCCTGGAGTTGGACTTTGATGCTCCCTGTGTATCCCTTCCAGGATATTCCACGATTCCATAGTGCCCAGGAGAGGAATCACATCCTCACCCTCCTGGTGTAGCCAATAACGTGGAACAGCCAAATCAATTCCTCACCAATTCCAGATGGAAGCTTTGCCATCCCCATCTCAGCCACATCCAACTGCAGCTGATGGCAAAGGGATAGAAAATGAACTTTGTCAAATCGAGTAATTTCTTAAACATCATTAATCCTGTTTTACCTGGTGGTTGGGGCCTCCTTTGGGGTTATCTGGTGACAGTTTTATTTTTCATGCAGAAAAGAAATTAATATTTCTTTAACCCTAGAATGGTTTGGGTTGAAAGGGGTCTTATAAATCATTTCATTCCAGCCCCAGCCATAATGTGGATGTTTTTAATCTGGGGTATTTTGCAGATTCTGTGGTATTTGACACATTTTGGGGTGTTTGACCCATTCTGGGATGTTTGACACCCTCCCCATGAGAGCTGCAGCTCCCATCCCTGCCTGGTGGAACTGGAATGTTGTGGCTTTAAGAGGAATGAGGAAGTTCACGAGCAAATCTGTATTTTATCAATGTAAATGATGAATTCTGGGAAAGCCAAAACTGGGTCTGTCAAGCTGCTGCTCCAATTGCACTTCTGATAACTCAGCTGCTGCTGCTTTTCTCTTTTTTTTTTTGTTGGGAAACTCAAAGAAGCAGATGGGTTTGGAGCTGGGTGGGGGTGGCACGCTTTGGAAGACTCGTTCAACTCTTTCCTTTTAAACTGGGATGGGGATTCCCTGTCCCCCAGCACTGCAGGGCAAGGGGGCATCATCTGTGCTGCCCCTGGGAGTGGGAGAGCCTGGAAAATTGCCTTGGGAGCATCCCCGGGGTGCAGAGCTCATTCCTGCCGTGATTTGTGATGTAAATCCAAGGGAACAAGGGGGGCAGGCTGTGCTGCCTCTCCCCGAGCTGTGCAGATGGGGACGAGCTCGGAGATGCTCAATCTGTGCCTTGCTGCCTGCACCATGTGAAAAACCAAGTTCACTTTCTTGGGGGAGTTCAAAAGGTTTAATAAAAGACAATAAAGACAAGGCAATAAAGCAAAATCCACGGCCGGGGGGTCTCTGGCCTAGAGCCAAGAGCTCACCTGCTGGTTCAGAGATTCCCCTTAAATATGGATATTTGAACTTTGCTGAGAACTCATTCCCATGTNTCTCCTTATCAGCCTTAATTTGGGCCTTGGTCTGTAATTCCTGCAGACGGTCGGTGCTGGAGCTGGGATATCAGCAGCAGATTCTCCATATCAGAGCAGGGCTCTGCACTGGGGGTTATCCTGAGCAGGCACTCAGGTCACTCACTGCACAGACACTTGATCAATTTACTTTACTCCTAAAGAAAACTCTCTCTTTAAACCCATTTCCATCCCACACATGGAGTATCCACACGATATGAGTGCGAAAAGAAACCCCAATCCCATAATCTGTATTTATAACAACCTTAGATGTACAACACCCATCTGAATATTTGTGAAAAGCTGAGTTTATAATCTGTGTTTGTAACAACCACGGGCTTCAAAGAGCAGAGCTCTTGCTCCCCTCTCCGCCGTCCTGGTGGCTCTCAGCGTCTCGTGGCTTTTTGGTCCCATTAAAGTCAAGCTGTGAACAAAAGCAGGTTATTGATTCTTGAGAGCAGGAGGATCCTTCGGCAGGCAGTTAATGAGCAGAGAACTCTTCCAGGCTCTGATTTTTCCAAGGGTGTTGAAGTTGTAACATCTCAGTTAAGGCGTGACAAGGAGCCCGCGGAGCCTCCCAGCCATCCGGAATTAATCTGGGCCTCACTGGGGGTTTAGGGAAGGCTTCTGCCGGGTTTGGCTGCTGTGGGTTGGTCCCAAAAACCTTTTTGGGTGTCCATGAGTGGGAAGAGAGATGAGGGTCCCCCTCCAATCCCTCAAAGCAGCCCCTTCAAAGGCTCAAATCCCCGCTGCAGCCTTGAGAAAGAACAGCAGGGCTTGGTTTTGGGGGTGCCAGGAAAATGAATCCACAAACACCAGAGGTTTGTGTCCAAAAAGGAGACACAGGAGTGCTGTAACTTTATCCCAATAAAGGCAGAGGCCATGGGGCATCCCCTGGGGTCTCCCCAATTTTTGGAGGTCACAGCCTCCCTTTTATCCCAATTTCCCAGCCACATTTCCCTCTCTCTTTCCCCACTGTCTGAGGCACTTGAGAGGTCCAGACTTCCCTAAGATCCCCTCTAATATAACCCTCCCTTTGAATTTTGAATTCTTATGAAATTTATGGTTTCTCCCCATTGTTTCTTCCGTCTTTCAATATCCAATTTCATTTCCCAGTTTGTTCGTAAGGCAAATACCTTTTTTTCCCATTCCTCAATCAGTGGAACCCTTCCCATTTTCCTTTCCTTCCCGCTGTTTCATTCCTCTCTCAGTGCTTTGATCTACCAGCAGATCCCCCAGCTTGTTTGTGAAGACAAATCCCTCCCTGCTCTCAGGGGTTTATTTGGGTGCCAAGCTGTGGGATACTCCCAGAGTGTCCATGAACACAGACAGGGCCACGTGTGGGAGCAGCGCTGCAGAAAAATACACCAAATAAATCTGCTGCTCACGAGTCCTCCAGCGCTTCCCCCGCTATTGCTGCCACACAAGAGCATCTTCTGCCCACGGAAATGAAAATTGCTGGCATGAGGAGAGTGGAGCTGGCTGAGGGAGGGAGGCTGAAGTGCCATTGTTCCCTCAGAACAAGAGGGGATCTCTGCAGAGGCACAGCTCCAGTGCTCTCAATGGGACCACGAGTGCAGCAGCCACGTCTTGGCGCTTCTGTGCTCAATAATTGGATTTTTTAGTTTGGGTGCGGGGGAGTACGGGAAGTTCTGGGCTGTGAACCCAAACTTTGAAGTCCCAAATGCTGTGATCCGACACCTGTGGTGGCAGGTGTGTGTCTGTGCCCCTGGTCAGGCACAGGGAAGTGGATTTTGGAGGGCTTTGGATAAAGATCTGTCACTCCTGGCTTTTCTCTTCTGCTCTGAAACTCGTCCCCTTTGAAGCCTCCACATGGAGAGGGCAGGGACAGCAGATTCCAAGGGCAGGGACAGCCAATCCCACCCTGGACAGCTCTCAGGTGAATCCATGCAGCTGGCCTGAAGCAAAGGTTGTCCAGGCAATTTCCAAGGTGTTTTTAAATGGTTTTTCCCCGAGCAGTGACAACACAGGCAGCATTTCAATAAAAATGACATTCCTGGGTCTCTAACAATGCCATTAACGTTAGTTCTGAGCACATGAAAAAGGTGCAAGGCTCCCAACGAGCCAAAATTGTTCCAATAGTGAGAGAAACCATTTTCTGCAGTTGGTTTATTGCAGGTTTTAACTACAGTGTGGAAAGCAGAGGAGGAACCCACCCCAGGCCCCTGAGATACGTTCCCCCCATAAAATCCATATTTATCACTTACCCCCCTCCTCCATCAGCTGCCTGCAGCTCTTCCAGGATCATTGTTTCCTCTCTGCTGCTGGAAGGCATCTCCCAAACTGTTATTTCTCCTTGTTAATGCTTTGCTCTCACAGTTATTTCCATCTCCAGTCCCCACACCATTAGTGGGAAACACATCCAGGTGGATAACGGCCCATTTCCAGTGCACTGTTTCCCATCCCTTCCTGTTCTCCTGTCACTAGAAGATTTCCTGCTGCAGATAACTGGAATTTTATTGTGTGTTTGGAGCTGGCAGAGTTGTCCCTCAGCCTCTCAGGTGGCGTTTCAGCTGAAGGGACTGGTGGGAATGGCCAGACTGGGAGTTTACCGGGCCGTGCTTGTAAAAAAAGCGGATATTTGCAGGCAGAGCTGCAGGAACTCGGAGCCATTCCTCAGGCCCAGTACTGTGTGATGGGTTCAATTGAGTGGAACCCATGTTCCAACTTCCCCGGGCCTGATTTTGCCTGAGTGCCGCTCGTTTGTGGAGCTTGCAGGCTGAGGGATGGGGGAACGCGAAGATTCCGTGGAAAGCGTAATTGGCTGGGTGATATCTGGGGCCTTTCTGACCACCTCATATTTGTAACGTGCCAAAAATAGCTGCTCCTTCTGCTGGAGCCACGGCTGCTGCAGCTGGGAATAGATTTTAATTGATGGATCCTGTCAGGCTCTCAGCGGCCGTGCAGGCAGGAGAACCATTAAAGTGAGATTTCTTGTCCCTGCTCACTTAAACACTCTGCTACCAGCTCATGGCAGCCTTGCAGTTTTCCCTTAATATCCCCAGCCTTTGTACTCATATCCTAGGGCCATATCCCAGGATTTTAGGTTTCCCAGCTGGCAGAGCTGCTGGCCATGGGCTTTGTGTCCTGGTGTTACAGGTGTGCAAAGACCTGACAAAATTCTGTGTGCGGAATAAGTGACAGGAACTCCTCAGGAGTTGTGTGGAATGAGGGACAGGAACTCCTCAGGATTTGTGTGGAATGAGGGACAGGAACTCCTCAGGAGTTGTGTGGAATGAGGGACAGAAACTCCTCAAGAGTTGTGTGGAATGAGGGACAGAATCTCCTCGGGATTTGTGTGGAATGAGGGACAGGAACTCCTCAGGAGTTGTGTGGAATCAGGAGCAGGAACTCCTCAGGATTTGTGTGGAATGAGGGACAGGAACTCCTCAGGAGTTGTGTGGAATGAGGGACAGAAACTCCTCAGGAGTTGTGTGGAATGCGGGACAGGAACTCCNCAGGATTTTAGGTTTCCCAGCTGGCAGAGCTGCTGGCCATGGGCTTTGTGTCCTGGTGTTACAGGTGTGCAAAGACCTGACAAAATTCTGTGTGCGGAATAAGTGACAGGAACTCCTCAGGAGTTGTGTGGAATCAGGAGCAGGAACTCCTCAGGAGTTGTGTGGAATGAGGGACAGGAACTCCTCAGGAGTTGTTTGCTGGAGACTTTTGGAGCTTGGGGGAAATGTGGCATTGAGCTGGGACTCTGGGATGTGACCTTGGTTGGGAACAGGCTGTGTCCATCCCTAAAGGAACCTGGACAAAGGCTGTGGTCAAGAGGAGAAACCTCTCTGAGGCTCCTCCAGCAGCGTCAGGGAGCTGTGGGGGTTTGGGCTCTGAGTTTGTGCACCTTCCCAAGGCCTTTTCCTGGGCAAAGCTGTGTTTCTGTGTCCCCTGCACCCTCCTGTTCCCCATCTGCATTTGCTGTGCCTCCTCCCCAGCTCCAGGACCTGCTGTTGGAGGACCAAAACCCCTCCTTTGCAGAAGGAGCCTATTTTAACTCCTGCTTTGGAGAAGTCATCGCTGTTTTCCTTGTGGGTGTGCAGGAACATCCATCCCCACCCTGCCCCAGCCTCCCTGCCACCCATGACGGTGCCAGCTCCATTAAACCCAAATTCCTGCCCTGCCCAAAGACACCACAACAGGCCAGGGTTTGCTGCAATAACAACTCGGGACTTTATTGGGACTTTCCAAGGAACTGCAATCTCAGGTAGGAACGGTCATCTCGGGTAGGAAGTGCTGTCACAGGTAGGAGCTGCAATCACGGGCAGGAACTGCAGTCACAGGTAGGACATGAGGAAATTCCGCAGGCTCGCCACCTTGGTGGTGAAGGAGATCATGAGGTTCTTCATGGCCTTCCTCCGGCTGGACATCCTCGGGCCCCTGCTCCTGCTCCTGATCCTGCGGCGGCCCCTCCTGTTCTTGATGCGCTCGGCCAGGTCCTTGTACACCTCCTTGTCTTCTTCGGGCAGCCTCTGCCACATCCTGCCCAGCCTCTTGGCCATCTGCACCACGGTCACGTTGGGGTAGGTCCTCTGCAGCCGCCGGCGGTGCCTCTCCATGAAGAGGAAGAAGGGCGGCAGGGCGCGCCCGGAGGTCCTGAAGCGGACGCTCTTCCTGAGGCGCTGTGCCCTCCTGGCGGCGAGGCGGGAGCGCGGCCCTCTCCTCAGCGGGCCGCCGGGCCTGTGGATGGTGATGCGGAACAACATGGTGGTGCTGGGCCTGCGGCGCGAGCGCACCGGCCGCGCCATGGCCGGGCTGGGCCCGCCGGGCTAGGCCGCTCCCGCCGCCCCTGCTGCTGCTGCTCCCTGGCTGCCGAGAGTCTCGGCGGGGAGGAGCACGAGGCTGTGCTGCCCCTCAGTGTCGGCGGCCGGAGCGCACTGAGGCGCCCGGGGCGGCGTCGGGCCAGGCCTGCGCGCTGACGTCACCGTCGCACTGTGACATCAGCCGCTGTGGGCCAATCAGGACGGGACGGGACAGCACCCTGCAACGCTATTGGCTGGAGGGACATGCTGACGTCATAGTCGGCGTGGTGGAACGGGTTTGGGTTGACGTGGGAGCGTTGCCGTGGATGCGGATGGAACGTTGGCACCGGGCCCTGCGGACACCAGGGACCCAAAGCCGAGCAGGCCGGGCTGGGCCTGGGCCCTGTAACTGTGAGGGCGGGAGGGATGTGCTGATGTCATGGCCACAGTGGCACAGCAGGACTTGGATGAGTTGGGAGTGTTCCATAGATGGAATTCTGGGATGCACCATTTTGGGATGAGTTGGGAGTGTGCTGTGGATGGAATTCTGGGATGTGCCATTTTGGGATGAGTTGGGAGTGTTCCATAGATGGAATTCTGGGATGTGCCATTTTGGGATGAGTTTGGAGTGTGCCGTGGATGGAATTTTGGGATGTGCCATTTTGGGATGAGTTGGGAGTGTTCCATAGAAGGAATTTTGGGATGTGCTATGGTGGCATCACTGTGCAGTGGGGACACCAGGGTCCCAAAGCCGAGCAGGCCGGGCTGGGCCTGGGCTCTGTCACTGTGAGGGCAGGAGGGATGTGCTGATGTCATGGCCACGGTGGCACAGCAGGACTTGGATGAGTTGGGAGTGTTCCATAGATGGAATTCTGGGATGCACCATTTTGGGATGAGTTGGGAGTGTGCCGTGGATGGAATTCTGGGATGTGCCATTTTGGGATGAGTTGGGAGCGTTCTATAGATGGAATTCTGGGATGTGCCATTTTGGGATGAGTTGGGAGCGTTCTATAGATGGAATTCTGGGATGTGCCATTTTGGGATGAGTTGGGAGCGTTCTATAGATGGAATTCTGGGATGTGCCATTTTGGGATGAGTTGGGAGCGTTCTATAGATGGAATTCTGGGATGTGCCATTTTGGGATGAGTTGGGAGCGTTCTATAGATGGAATTCTGGGATGTGCCATTTTGGGATGAGTTGGGAGCGTTCCAGGGATGGAATTTTGGGATGTGCCCTTTTGGGATGAGTTGGGAGTGTTCCATAGATGGAATTCTGGGATGTGCTGTTTGGGATGAGNGGGATGTGCCCTTTTGGGATGAGTTGGGAGTGTTCCGTAGATGGAATTTTGGGATGTGCCGTTTTGGGATGAGTTGGGAGCGTTCCAGGGATGGAATTCTGGGATGTGCCATGGTGACATCACTGTGCCCTGGTGACACGTGGGCCCCTGAGCAGATGAGGAGGAGCCAGGCCTGGTCCCTGTCACCCTTTTGGCCGGGGGGATGCGCTGATGTCGTAACCACGGCGATGTCACGGCCGTGGTGATGGAGCCGGTCTCTGCTGAGTCTGGAACGCTCCGTGGACAGAATTTCAGGATGTGCCATGGTGACATCACTGTGCCGTGGTGACGTGTGGTCTCCCAGGCCCACCAGAAGGAGCCACCTCCTCTTCCTGTAACCCTGCTGGCTGGAGGGATGTGACGATGTCCCAGCCGTGACGATGTCGTGGCCGTGGTGGTGACACCACCTCTCTTCAGCCAGGGCCGTGCCCCTGCTCTGGGATTTTGGCTCCGTTTCTCACCCAATGTTTTACAAATCTGTAACACCCGAGGAGGGAAGTGGAGCCCTCGGATTTTTTGTCATGATAAAATGTGGAGCCGCCGCTCGCCGCTGCGAGGTGGCAGCTGATAATGGGAAAATGGTTTAGTAGCAGCCCTAAAAATAATTGTCTGTGACAGCTGTTCCTTGGTTCCTGTCAGGAGAACCACTGTTATTTAAATCCACAGCCCTTGGACTCCATGGCTAATTTATTTGGGTGGACTTTTCATTAATTTGAAAGGTTCTGCGGGTGTAAAAGCCTTCATTAATTACGCTTTAGCAGATGGGAATGTAATAAGGCTCTGCAGGTTTGTCTGGGAAGAAAAGAAATTCCCAGTGGTTTGTTTGGTTGTTTCCAAAAGGTGAAATCAGTCGTTCCCAGGCAGAGGTGAGCTCGGCTGTCCCTGTCAGAATTCTTGTGACTGACGACAGGACTATGAATAAAACAAATTGAAATTTTGACCACTCATTCTGAGTACAAGGTGATTTATTGAAGTTCCCAGTAGTGTTAAATATTCATATGTAGCCGATTGCATAAGTACTAAATTATGAAACAGCTCCTGCTCTGTGGAACTTGTCTCTCTGAAAGGTAAAGATGGGGGAGCAGAAGCCTCAGAAGTCGGGAGTCATCCGTGAGTTACACACGGAAAACTCTGGAATTGTGTCATTCCAGCACAATCAGGATTTGTGCCATTGCTGGGCCGGTTCATCCTGGCCGAGGGGGCCCAGGGCTCATGGCAAAATCCAGCCTGGACAGAATGTGCTTCCCAATTCCCGTGCTGTGTTTACTCCAGGTTGTTTTCCAGTGGCCTCAGCCTGGTAAATAAACTCAGTTTGTCCACCAGCCTCGTTCCTTTCATGTCCCTGCTCCCCCTTCGAGTGGAGACGGTGATTTGCATTCCATTTATCTCTCCCTTCCCTTGTTTCCTTTGCTCTCCAAAGAGAACCTGCCCTGGTGATTATTCTGGGGCAATGAAATAATTTCATTCCAGCAGTCACAGGTCCCTTCAGCAGGTGCTTTATTATCTCAATAATTCAGCCTAAGAGACTTTCCAGCCTCCCCAATTCCCACAGTTCAGGAGCTACAAATAAAACTCTTTTCCTCTTTCCCTGATTTAGTTTATTTAGCCTCTTTTTTTTTTTCTTTTCTTTTTTTTTTTTTTTCCCCTGTGTTCTTTCCAGATCCTCCCCAGGATAATTATATTTAAATGTGGAATTGATGCTGTTCAGCCCAATTGCCTTAAGGGGTGCATTGTGTTAAAATGCACATAAAGGCAGTGCTGTCCCACTTGGGCTGGGTCATTTATAAAATTCACTTTGAATTGAGGCCATTTATCTGAACTCAGCACAATGTTTGCTCATGTCCCTGGATTACCTACACAATCCATCAAAATCGGTCCTTTGGGTCCAGGGAAATGTGGGATGGAAGTGCTGGAACAAACACAGGGCAGTGCTGGGGTGGGACACATCCATCGATCCTTCCCCCAGCAGGGAGCTGGGTTTAACCCACCGCCACTTTTATGGGGGCTCTGCAGGCAGAGAGAGCAGAATGAAGCACCTTTAGTGCTCCAGCTTCCTCTTTTATTGGAGGATTTTCACCTGGAACCGTGATTGTTAAGGACAAATCATTTGTGAGGAGCAGAGCCCAGGAAAACCAGGCTTTGGACACGTTAAAACACTACAGAGCTTTTCCCGTGGCTGTGGCTGCTCCGGGTATCTGTTTAATCATGAGAATACACCAAAAACCATCCTGGAATTGGTGATTCAAGGGGATTTGTGTCCATTTTCGTGCCTGTGGCTGCGCTGAGACCTTCTCAGTGCCCTGATCTCATCAGGGTCCATTTGTGTCCTGAGGCTGCCCAGACCTTATCAGGAAGGAGAGATTTTGCCACCAGTCCTGGCAGAAACTAAATCTTGGTTGTGGACCCGTTTGGATTTGCAAAGCTTGTATTTAGCAGATAATATTGTATCCAAAGAGGCAAAATGAGAAAAAAAACCCAACCCAACCACAAAATGCCACAAAACCACCCAGAAACTCCTCTGGGGCCACTTGGCCACTGCTCTGCCTGCCCTATTAGGTAATGAGTGTTGATGAAGGGATGGAATTGGCTCCAGTTTGTCGTGGTGGGTGAAAATTCCATGCCAGGAGGAAAAACGTCAAAGGCAAGCCAGGAAAATTAACAGGAGGAGAAGAATTCTCCGTGAATGGCAATTAAAGTTGAGGTAAAGCTGTTGCCAGAGAGCTTCCAGCAGCGCTCCCAGTCCCTCCTTGTCAGGAGCAATCCCTGGAATACACAGCAGCTCCTCATTGGAAATAACAAGTTTTTACTGTTACTTTTTAAAAAGCTGGAAGTGAAAACGGCCTCTTGACAGAAACCATCAGGACACACCAACAAAAAAAAAAAAAAAGCAAACAAACCTAAGCGGGGAAGATGAGAAAAATGTCACTGCTCGTAATGATGTTAATTAGGAGGTAAATGAATGTTGACATTTGAGAGCTGAGCTGAAAGGATCAGACGTGTGAAGGTGTGGAGGATCTGTGTGGAGTCTGATGGAGGGAGAAGCTGAAATGTCTGGAAGATTCCCATTCCTGCAGGAGCAGAAGAAAGGAGAAGGTTCAGCAGTTTCTTCACTCTCAGAATTACACAGAGTGAATCCAGCTTTTAAAAGCTTCAAGTCTTGGACTCTTCGCTCTGATTTGGGATGGCAGGAAAAGGTCTCAGCGTGGGGATGGGGCCTTAAAAGTCCCAAGGTGAATAGAAAATACTGTATTTATAATCTGGTGATTCTTTGGTGAATTTTTGCATTTATTACAGGCACAGGTGCTCTCAGGTGTGTAAGGCTGAGCTCAGAAGCTCTGTTTGAATCCCAGCAGGTCCCTCTGTAGCTCAGGTGTGCACGGGGCTCCCTCCAGCCCAGTCCTGGTGCCTCAGCTGGTTTTGTGCTGTGTTTTGTGGTTTTTCCTCGTGCAAAGCAAAGGGGAATAGGACCATGGAAGCGTGGGATGGGTTGGGTTGGAAGATGTGGAACACACGGGACACGTCCTCCCACTTTCGTTGTTTTCTTGTGTTAAAGTAAAATCCTGTCACTTCATTCCCTGAATCCTCATTGTGCCTGAATTCCAGAGCCTGGGAGAGTTGACTTTTGGCTTTTGCAAGCTGGAGTGAGGAGTCCTTCCCCTCAGGAATTCATCACTTGCTGCCATCCCTCCCACACTGCTGAGGGTCACCCTGGCACTTTTTCAAACAAAATAACTTTTATTCCCTTTTTTTCCCAGTCTCCTTTTTCCTGCCATGAAGTCAGGGATTGGGGAGGTCTCTGTCCTGGGAATTGGGGCTGCCCAGCAGGTGATTCCCATCTTTAGGACCTGGTGCTGCCAGATTCTCCTGGGAATGCTGCAAAGCACCAGGACAATCTCCCAGAAGTGCCTTGCCCTCGGCCTGCTCACTCCATCCTCAAACCCAATTTATCCCCTTTGCAAGCCCTGTGGATTTTATGCTCCCAACACCCTCCTTTTCCCCCTTTATTGCCCTGGTGGGAAGTGAAAGGGACAGGAGGGGAATGGTGAAAGCTGCCAGACCTTCAGCTGCATGTCATAAACTCGCTCCTCTCTCTACAATTCACACCATGTTGCCTTTTATTCCTGACCCTTTTTAATGTGAGTACTCACTGCTGTTTCCCACTTTAATGCAATTATCCCACACTTCTCCTTTCCCATATCCCAGGAAGCTGCCCAGCCATTACCTGGCATTAAATGGAGTAATTGCAAGATTAGGTTCCTTCAGCCTGGCCATAAAAAAATGCCATTACAGAGGAGCTGCAGGGGAGCGCCTGGAGAGTTGGGCTTTGAGGCTGAAAGCTCTGCAGGCGTGTTTTTATTGTTATTGACCACGCCAGGGCCGCGGGAGAAGGGAGCCAAGGGCATTCCTGGGGTTTTTGTCTTCTGAGAAAGGAGTGCAGGCACGAGTGGCTTCACATGGGCCGGGTGGGATCAGCTGGGCTCCGGGCCGTTGTCTTCAGTGAGAATTAGAAATACAAATTGTCAGCCCTGGGAGGCACATCTGGAGTGCTTGTCCAGCTCTGGGATCCTTGGGACAGCAGGGACAGGAGCTCCTGGAGCTGGGGAAGGGCCTGGAGCAGCTCCCTGCCCTGGGAAGGCTGAGAGGGCTGGGGATGCGGGGATGCTGAGAGGAGCCCTCAGCCCTGGGTGACCCTGGTGTGTCCCTGGGTGTCCCTGGTGTGTCCCTGGGTGTCCCTCGGCATCCCTGTCTGCCCCTCTCTGTCCCTTAGGTGTTCCTGGGCATCCCAGTCTGTCCCTGGTGTCCATGGGTCTCCCTGGGTGTCCCAGTCTGTCCCTGCCCATCCCAGTCTGTCCCTTGGGTGTCCCAGTCTGTCCCTGCCCATCCCAGTCTGTCCC
>VYXF01007263.1:47944-59319 GCA_013397295.1 Polioptila caerulea
CATTCATGCCACACACACCATTGTCTTTGGTTGTTCAGTAACTGAGGTTTGGTGTGTCAAAGGTTGTCTTCGTTTCAATCTCACTTACAGTTTCCATATTCTCAAAATCTTTTGTCAGACAATCATATTTATAAGGCTTTCTTGATTCATCTTCCCCAACACTTGTGGTTGTTTCCTCGTTTGTTTTTGTTGTTTTGTGCAAGTAAAGCGTGGAGAGAACTGAGCAGCCCCTTCCATGGAGCTCAGAGTGGCACCCCAAGGCAGTGCAGGATCTGAAAAACACCGAAGCTACCAGTGAAGGCATGGCTGGGGTGTTTTTGGTACGGGATTGCCGAGGAGCAGAGGATTTCCCTGGGCCAGGCTGCTGCTTGCCGAGCCGTGGGTGCTGTGGGGTCTCTGGCTGCCCTTGCTGAGGCCCTGGCAGGCTCTGGGCAGAGTTCAGGTGCAGGAGAGCTCCTGCCGTGCCTGCAGCACCAGAGCAGGAACAACAACTGCACCTGAGGATTCCTTTTCCTTGGAGGAGTCTGTGCTGAGGAGAGGTCTCCTGCGACCCAGAAATGAGGTCTGGAGGTGCTTCAGTCGATTTTGTTTAAGAGAGCAGACAAGCTCAAGTAAGATGTTCAGAATTAATGGTACAGCTCTCCTGATAATTTGAGGAGAGGTTTGGATGAAAAGTTAAAAATACAGGTGAAGTGAATAATAATGCCCAGGGAGCTAAAGTGCTGCTGAGAGGTGTCCCTGAGTTGCAGTGAGAGGGAAACGGATCAGAATTGGCAGGGAACCCATGGAATAAAGGCTGGGAGGGAAAAGGAGGCGCTGGCTGAGCTGGGGGTGGAGCTCAGAGTGAAATTTGGGCTGGGCTCAGTTCTGTGCCCTCAACGACTCTGCTTAACCTGAGTGTGCCCAGCACAAAATCCAGCTGTGGATCGTGGAATTCCAGGATGGTTTGGGTTGGGAAGGACCTGAGATCCCACCCAGTGCCACCCCATCCATGGGCAGGGACACCTTCCCTTATCCCAGCGGCTCCAGCCCGGCCTGGGGCACTTCCAGGGATGCTCCAGGTGTGTTCTTCTCCTTGGATTTCGTGTTGGCTGCCAGCCTTGACTCCTCCATCCCTGGAAATTCTGCTGGAACCTCCCCTTGAGTTCTCCATCCCCAGAAATGCTCCTGGGATCTCCTCTGGTCTCCTCCATTCCTGGAAATTCTGCTGGGACCTCCCCTTGACTCCCCATTCCTGGAAATGCTTCTGGGACCTCCCTTTGGCCCTTCCATCCCTGGAAATGCTGCTGGAACCTCCTCTCCTCCTCCTCCCAGCCACTCCAGTGCCTCTCCCTTTTGGTTTAACACAGGCAGGGCAGGAAAAGGTGGAGCTGAGCTCTAGGAAGGAGAAATTTCAGAGATATTCACCCGGAATTTGCGTTGGAGGCTCCGGGAGGAGCCAGGACCCAGCCTGGCTGATGTGAGGGATGCAAGGGGTTGTCAAAACAGAGATTAAAGGAACAGAGAGGTTAAATTAAGTCAAGCAAAGCAGTTCAAGGGAAAAAACAAACAAACAAACAAACCACAAACATCCCCAGTGATGTCCCCCTTCTTTATTTGGAGCTGGTGTTGGACTGAACCCCAATTCTGGGCAGCACAAGGGCGCCTTCAAATTCCTGTTTAAATCCATCATCTCCAGGTATTTCACTTGAAATCCCAGGATTTCAGATGGAATTCCTCCCTTTAGTCGTGACCTTTGCAGCCCCCCACACCAGGAATTCCCATTTTATTTGGGTCCTTTTGAGAAGAACTAATGGCCAATTTGATGATAATCAAATTTCAGGGTGTGCAAACATCTCCTCCTGCTCCTCCACTGCTTCTGCCTCACTTTGTGACACTTTATTGATTTTTTTTTTTCCCTTCCCTTTCCTTTTCTTCCTCTCAGCGTGGAAACAAATTAAAGCAGGAATTGGGATTGTAAATAGATAATGGGACGTGAATGCAGAGTAATCAGTGCCAGCCATGTACAGAAATACTAATTGTGCCAGGGGAGGGAGTGGGATAAATATTTAATGCCTGGATTCGGTGGGAAGTGAGAGAGCAAGGCAAGAAATAAAGAAAAGAGTTGAGAAGGCCTCACTTCAGTGCTTTTTTTCCTCAAAAAAGAGGAGTTCTGACGGCATTAACCTCTCCCTGTTATGAATAAATTGTGTTTAATGTGGAGGCTTCGGTGTCATGCAAGGGAAAAACATCCCAGGTTAAAAAGGCTGCTGGGAAAGATTTGGGATAAAATCCATTGTTTCAGAGGAAGTTTTTTCCTCAGGCTGAAGGGAATTCGGGTGGGGTTTGAGGGCAGGGTGGTGACAGCAAAGGAGGACAGGGAATGAACAGGACCCTGCCCTGTCCCCAAGCTCCTGCTGGAAATTCGGGAGGATTCCCTGGAATTCTGATTCTCCTGCCAGCTGAGCATCCTCGGATTCCCTCTGGGCTCCATCCCCAGCAGCCAGGACATTTGCATGGGGGCTCCCCGCGGCTGGAATTAAACATTCCCTTCTCAATTAACCATTAGCGCTGCCTAATGACCATTTGGTGCCTGCGGGAGCCTCCCGGTGAAAAGCCGCAGAGTTTTCCATGGAATGCTGAGCTCCAGCCGTGCTGCTCCTCACCCAGAACATTTTAACCCCTTTTCCCACCCAGCCTGGGGCTGGGCAGTGCCTTGGAAACCTTGGCCCTGCAGTTCTCCTGCTGGGTTTCAGATGAGGAAAGGGAGTTTTGGAGGGGGGAGAGCGTGCCGGGGTGAGCTCGTGGGGATGTCTTGGCTGATTTTGTCTTTTCCAAAAGCTGTCAATGCCTTGAGCGAGTGACACGTGGAGGAGCTGAGGAGAAATTCCACGCAGCAAAGTCAAGGAAAGGTTTTCCTTCTCCCTAAATCTTCCGGGGCTGTGATGGGGTTTTTTTGTCCCATCTCTTGGTTTTGCCTTGAGGATCTATTTCTGCTGTTGTTGTGCCATCCATTACGGTTTTCCAGCTGATTTTCCACGTGTTCCTTCACTGGGCTGCTGGAATTGTAACAATTCAAATATTTGGGATCCTTGGAAGTTCGTGGTGGGATGGGTCTGGAAAGTCACTCCTGGGAGGAGCAGCTGGGGGGGCTCAGCCTGGAGAAAAGGAGGCTCAGCAGAGCTCGGATTTGATGCTCCTGGAGGTGTTTCCCAACCTTAATGAGTCCATGGAGATGCCGTTTCTGTGTCTGTGGATTCCCAGTCCTCAGGCTGCTCCATCCACCCTTCAAGGATGGATCAAAACCAAAAATCAGGATCGGGGACAGAAGCTGAGCCTCATCCAGGCAGCTTTGCTCCGTTGTCTGCTTTTTCTCTCAGGCAGCTGAATTACAGCTGCGAAGGGGAAATCTGGCTCTGCATAGCTAAAGATCATTTAGAAAATTAAAGATCGTGGGTGCTGCAGAATGAACAATGAAATGGCCCTGGAGGGGTGAGAGTTTTTAGGTTTAAGGGTGTTGTGAGAACAACCAGCCCGGGGAACTTCCTCAGGATCGCTTTGGGACACCCCAGGGTTGATCTCAGCCCCAAACCTGTTGCTTTGAGGGTTCCCAGTTCATTGGGTTCAGCTGCCTTGGAGTCCCCCAGGGGTGGCCAAAAGCCACCGAGGATCCATTTCTGCCCCGGCTCGTCCTCCTGCGAGGGCTGGGGGTGGGAACGATCCCGGCAGAAATGGTTGGGAACAACCTTAAAGCCCGGTTTAAAACGTCTCAGGGCGCTGCAGGATCCAGGCACGGGATAAGCCAAGGTTTGAGTCGTGCTGTAGGTGGCAGAGATGCTTTAGTGAAGCACTAATCACCCTGCGAGCTCATTAACGGGCCGGGAGCACAGGGCAGCCCCTCTGCCATTAATTAACGCTGCTAATTCCAGCCCGGCTCCCCCTTGGAGGAGCTGGGGTCACCTCTGGAGGGGCTGGGTGACTGAAGGACTCTTCAGATGCTCCGTGGGCTGTCAGATCTGCTGCTAAAAAATGTTTCATAATCAAATCTGAATTCCCCTCCGGATGGAACAGATTCCCAGGATCCTTTTGCCTTCATTAAAAAAAAGCAGGGGGTGTTGAAATCCAAAAATGGGTGTTGGGGTGGTAATAAGAGGTGTTGGGAGCAAATAAAAGGTGCTGGAATGTCAATAGTGGGTGTTGAAATGGCAGTAATTTTGAAATAAGTGATAATTGGGGATTAAAAATTAACTTTCATTAACAGGAGCAGGGTTCCATGAGGGCTTTGGTGTCCCATGGTGGACCTCAGCCCAAGTGCTGTGACCTGGGAGAAATGTTATTCCAGTCTAAACCTTGGTTTGGGACAAAACTCAGCCAGGAATTGTGAGCTGGAGTTAAATGAAGTAATGAACATCGTATTTTAAAAAGAAATAAAATTATAAACAGCTCTGAAGGGCTCTGGAGCTGCCCACCGTGGCTGCTGGCTGGAATCTTCCTCAGGTTGGGGTTGGTTGTAAATAAAATAAAAAATGAAGAGGTTCTTGCCATCCTTTCCCATCCTGAGTTAAAATAAACAGAGTTTTTTTGTAGTGGGGTTTAACCAAACTGAAGAGAGGATCTGAATAAGGCTGGGAATGTTCTTGGCCTCGGGAAAAAGGAATGGAAACCTCTGGACTTACAAAGGTGGGGGATCCCAGCAGGAATGTGAGGCTGGAAACACCCCTGGAGTGGGGAGGGGGAGTTCCCAAATCCCTGGGGAGGGAGGAGAGCTGGATTTGGGGTGTCTGTCCCTGCTGACCCGGCTGTGCTGCTTTGCTCTCTCGCAGGTTCACTGGCATGAATTTGCCCGCCCCCGTCATCAGCAGCAAAAATTGGCTGCGGCTCCACTTCACCTCGGATGGCAACCACAGGCAGAAGGGCTTCAGTGCCCAGTACCAAGGTAAACACAGCAGGAATTGAATTCCCTGGCCTCCCCCGTCCCAGCTTTTCCCAGGAATCTGCAGCTGCCTCCCTGCACCGTCCTGCTCTGTTCATTTTCCCGCTGCAATCCCCCGAAATTTGGGTTCCACAGGAAAATCCACACTGGGTTGGGTTGGGAAGGACCTTAAAACTCATCCAGTGCCATGGGCAGGGACATCTCCCCTTAGCCCAGGCTGCTGCAAGTCCCCTCCAAGCTGGAAACTTCCAGGGATCCAGGGGCAGCCAGAGCTTCTCTGGGAATCCATCCCAGCCCCTCCTCACCCTCACAATTCAGGATGGGGATAAAAAGATTCCAGGATTGGGATGTTTGGGTGCTGTTGAGGGACAGGAGAGCCCTCGGCAGTGAAGATGCTGCTCCGAGGCTGTGGCAGCTCCTGGTGGGACCAGAAGGGATCGAGGGGATTCCTTGGAAGTGTCCCCACCATTCCCTGGGATGTCTTTGCAGGAGCTCGTGGGTGCAGGATCCAGGAGAGGGGAAGGAGCAGGAGTGGCTTTGAGTGCCCTGCCAAGGCTGGGCTCAGGGCAGCTCTGCAGGTTCCTCTCAAGAGGCCTTTGCTGGGAAAAAGCTCTGGAGAGGAGTCAAGGGAAAGGGAGAGGATTTTCCTCGGATAAATCCGCAAAGCTGCCCCGTTTGGATGTTCCCGGGTTGTTCTTCAGTGCTGTCACGGCCTCAGCACAATGAACCACATCATTATTTAACTTCCCAGCTTTCCTTGAACCCGTAACTGACTTTAAATTGCAAGGAAAAGAAACACAAAACCCTTTTGTTGTTGCCGTGCAGCACAAACGCCTGGAAAAAGAAACTTCCCTTTGGATGCCTCTGCCCTGGCTGTCAGGGTTGATGTTTTCTCCAGAGCACCTGTCTGAGTCAGATTTTCTCCCTCCTAGGAAAGGCTGGAAGAATGTTCTGATTGCCCCTGGTCAGATAAATGGCAGAGGGAGCGAGCTGGGGATTGGAAAATGAACTGAGCTCCCCATCCCTGAGCTGGAATCCAGGCAGGACCCCAGCCCAGCTGCCAGAGGGGACCTGCCCTCCTTGTTCCCGCTGGTTTTTGTGGAGTTTGGCAGCTTTTTTCTGCTTTTCAATGCTTAAAAAAACCCCAAAAAACCAAAGGCAAAACAAGCAGTGAAAATTCCCAGGGATGAAGGGAAGGCGCCTGCAGGCAGTGGGATCTGTAGGACAGGAGATGCTGATACTTTAAAAACCTCCCCGTAACCCTTTCCACAACCTGGCCTGGACATAAATATTTCACTGGAGATAAATCCCTACAAAACAGGCCGTGTAATGCCACGGGAAGCACAGCAGCTGAAATGCATTTTTCATCAGGAGAGCTGGATGGGGATCAGCCAGGAGAAGGAAGGGAGGCTTTCGGGTGGCTCTGATTTGCTGTCTGTGTTCCACAGACGTGTCTGCACATCATTTACGAACCCCCCGTGTCCTCCGGGACGGGGTCTGGCTTTGCTGATAATCTATAAGAAAACAATTTCCCTTCCAGCTTGTTTAAATTGATCCCGAGTTTTGCAGAACACCTTCCCTGTCTGTTCCCTCTCCGCTCTCCCTAATCCGTGCCCTCATTTGGAAATCACTTTAGGAATGTAAAAGCAAGGTTAGATGCAATCAGGCTGTGGAAAGAGGGTTTTTTTGTTGTTGTTGAATACAGCAAATTCCTTTCCTTCCCTTCCTGGGAGAGTTAAATATTTCCCTATTCCCTTTTCCCTTTCATTAAGTTGAATCTTGATTTTTTTTTTTTTTTTTTTTTGCAAATGCTCTTTCCCCATTCCCCGTGTAAGGAAATCAAAGGGACTGGGAGAAATCCGTGCATAGGACTTTTAAAAAATTCCCTCCCCATCCTGTCTCTTTAAAAAGACAAATAATTTAGAAGTGTTTTAATAGGTGAGGTGGCAGCACCTCAGGTGTCCCCTCATGTCAGAGGGGTGGAAATGCAGGAATTGGAGGGCTGGGAATGCTGCCCTGGCTGCTGCTGCCCCTCTCTGCACGTGTTTTACGGCAGAACTTGGCTCCCTAATTGCTCTGGAGCTGATTGTCACAGCAATAATTGCCGTTTTCTCGATCTCCCCGCCCTTCCCGGGGGAAGATCAATGGGATGAGCTGCAGCCCCGGCACAGGCAGATCCTGCAGGGAGGGGCTGGGAACCCTCCTGCACCCCAGACACTCATGAATGGCTTTGTGAGGGTGTCACAGAACCTCGGAGTGCTTTGGGTTGGCAGGGACCTGAAATCCCGTCCAGTTCCACCCCTTCCATGGGCAGCGACCTCCCGCTGTCCCAGGGCGCTCCCAGCCCCATCCATGGCTTTGATCTACAGATCTGTCCGTGGGTGGGCTTCAGTTTGGACAGATCTCCCCCTCCTCATCCTGGATCTTCCCCTCCTCATCTTGGATCTTCTGCTCTTTATTCTGGATTTTCCACTCTTCATCCCTGTATCCCACTACTCATCTTGGATCTCCCGCTGCTCTTCCTGGATCTCTCACTCCTCATCCTGGATCTCGCACTCCTCATCCTGGAAATCCCTGTCCTCATCCTGGATCTTCCCCTCCNCATCCATGGCTTTGATCTACAGATCTGTCCGTGGGTGGGCTTCAGTTTGGACAGATCTCCCCCTCCTCATCCTGGAAATCCCACTCTTCATCCTGGATCATCCCTTCCTCATCCTGGATCATCCCTTCCTCATCCTGGATCATCCCTTCCTCATCTTGGATCTCCCATTTCTCATCCTGGATCTCCCACTCCTCGTCTTGGATCTTCCCCTCCTAATCCTGGATCTTTCCCTCCTCATTTTCAAACTTCCCCTTTCTCATCTTGGATCTTCCCTGCTCATCTTGGATCTCCCATTCCTCATCCTGATCTTTCATTTCTCATCTTGGATCTCCCATTCCTCATCCTGATCTTCCCTGCTCATCTTGGATCTCCCATTTCTCATTTTGGATGTCGCATTCCTTATCTTGGATCTTCCACTCTTCATCTTGGATCTTCCATCCTCATCTTGAATCTTCTCCTTTTCATCCTGGATCTTCCATTCCTCATCCTGATCTTCCGTTTCTCAGCTTGGCTTTTTCTGCTCTTTTTCTGGATCACACCCTTGGGTTCCAAAGGGATTTTTAGCTCCTGCCATGTGATCTGTGGAGTCTCCTGAGCAATCCCAGTGCTCTGATTCCCAAAGATCCATTGCTCAGGCTGCCAAAAGAGGGATTTTTCCAGAGACTTGCGTTTGAGGGGGTTTCTCTTCACCTCCAAGAAGCCCTGTGAGCATCCTGCTGTATCCCAGCAGGAGGGAGAGATCCAGGCAGGATCTGGATTTAACAGCAATTCCCCCCACAAGGAGAACAGACCTTCACAGGATAGATTTGTTTTCAGTTGTTGTTGCTGAAACGCTGTTTTCCAAATTAAAAATAAATAAATGTCTGCTTAAATTCCCATTTAGAGCAACACGAAGTGGTTTCAAAGGAACAGCCCGGCCTGCCTGCCACGCTGGCAGAGCTTTGTAACGTCATCTCTCAAATTTGACAGGATGCTGAGTATTCCATTAGATCTGTTGGATGTGTGTGAGCAGCAAAAGCCTCCGGAAAACGGGAGTTTCTGTTCATCCAATTATCCTGACACAGTCCTTTGTAGTAGAGCTCCACATTCCAATTTACAAACAAAGTAGATTTTCAAATACCGCATTTTTGAGGGCAGGGAGTGGATGGATTGTTCTTCTTTATTTAATTTTTGAAAAGCTCAAAACAAGTGGTGCTTTCCTGCGCCTGGTTCTGATCTAAATGGAGTCATTTGTAAAGCCTGACTCCCATCATTAGGGCTCCAAAAATGAAGGATGAGGAGGAGAGGATGCAGCGATCCCTCTTCATCGATTTATCTTTACCAATTTATCAGTTCTCCTGAAAAGGAACACGATGCAATTAGGGGAGGAGATGCTTCCTCCAGGCTCGGAATTTCGGGATTGTGATGAGTGTCTGGTGCTTGTTCCCATTGCTGCAGGGGTTGGGAGCCGGGTTTGCCATCAGGAATGGGATTGGAGGGGAATGTTGGATGGGATGAGGGATGGGTTTGGGAGCTGGGATGGGTTTGGGAGCCGGGTTTGCCATCAGGGATGGGATTGGAGGGGGATGTTGGATGGGATCTGGGATGGGTTTGGGAGCCAGGTTTTCTANTTTGGGAGCCAGGTTTGCCATCAGGGATGGGATTCGAGGGGAATGTTGGATGGGATGAGGGATGGGTTTGGGAGCCGGGTTTGCCATCAGGAATGGGATTAGAGGGGAATGTTTGTTAGATGGGATCTGGGATGGGTTTGGGAGCCAGGTTTTCCATCAGGAACAGGATTGGAGGGGAATGCTTGTTCTATGGGATCTGGGGTGGGTTTGGGAGCTGGGTTTGCCATCAGGAATGGGATTGGAGGGGAATGTTGGATGGGATCTGGGATGGGTTTGGGGACCAGGGTTTCTATCAGGTATGGGATTGGANTCTGGGATGGGTTTGGGAACCAGGTTTTCTATCAGGAATGGGATTGGAGGGGAATGTTTGTTGTGTGGGATCTGGGGTGGGTTTGGGAGCTGGGTTTGCTATCAGGAACAGGATTAGAGGGGAATGTTGGGTGGGATCTGGGATGGTTTGGGAACCAGGTTTTCCATCAGGTACAGGATTAGAGGGAGATGTTTGTTAGATGGGATCTGGCAGGGATAGCTCTGGGAGAACCTTGCTTTAAAATGTGTCCCTGAAAAATATCCAGGCCTGGCTGTATCCAAATCATGAATTCCCCAGAGAATTATCCAAATGATGAACTTGAGCCAGAGAATCCTGGAATGGTTTGGGTTGGAAGAGACCTTAAAATTCCTCTCATCCCACCCCCTGCCACCTTCCAGCACCTTCTCCTGGATTTGGGCTGTTCAGCACTGGAGAAACCCCTGCAGGTTGCTGTGTCCTGATGGACAAGTTGACCTTTCCAAGGATGTCTCATCCCATCCATGGTGCCACCATCAGCTCTGGGGGGGGTTCCAATGCTTGGGAAGCTTTGCTTGGCCTCTAAATTCCCTTTCTGGTGCACAAATGATCCGAGCTGAGCTTTTGTTTGCCTTGGGAGTGGAAACGTTCCCAGTGGGAAGCTGTGGAGAAGACAAAAATGGGGATTATTTTAGAAAGCTGCTCCATCACTGCTCCTGCCCCAAAGCACAACCACAGAGCAGAGTCCCAACCCACATCCTTGGAAAACTCAAATCAAAATCCAAAATCAGCCTTGGAAACCTGGAATTGCCAGGGTTTTATTGCCTGGGAGGGAATGTTGGGCTGGGATTGGGAAGTTATCCCTGTGCTTGCCTGGAAAAAGCTGGAGGATCACTGCAGGATGGTCTGTCACTATTTTATTTGAAGCAGAAACAGATTTTTCCCCCAAAAATGTGAGTTTTGGTAGCCCCAAGTCCTTTTTTTTTTTTTTGATCCATTGATAAGACATTGATTAAAAACCTTGAGATCAGACTGGAAATACCCCGTGATTCCCATCCACGTGGACCTTTGGGGCATCCCAAAACCTGCTGCTTTTTCTTCCTCCTGCTGCACCTGCAGGTGGATTTGGAGTAAAAAGAAACAAAGAGTTCGATTTGCTTTGACAGCAGCCTGCTGTTAATTAGTTTTCCCTTCTTAAATTAATAAAAAAAGGCAGCTGCCCTGAACAGATTGAAGCTGGTGAGGAAGACAGGAGCAGCAGCAGCTTTTCCTCATGAATATTTTCCAGCTAACGCAGCCCTGAGTTTGAAGTTATTGCTGCTTTATTTAAAGAGAAAGCCAAAAGCTGTGAGGAAATGATGAGTGAAAAGCTGCACCCGGCATCTCCCTCAAAGCAGCACCTCAGGTGAGCTTCAAGGAGCTTCTCCCTGTCTGAGCCTCCTGCAACAGCTGCTCCAAACAGGGTTTGTAAAGCCCAAAAAAAGCCCAGCGTGATTAAAAACCCCCTCGTTAGTTACATGGGTAATTTTTCTTGACAGCTTCGTCTCAGGGATGTGCTAATTTAGGGATGAAAGCCTGACAAGATGAAGAACACGGGGAGAAGGGTTTGAAGTGGGAGATGGGCTGGGTTTCTCCGTGGATAAAAGCTGGCTCGGCAGGAAAAGGCTCCCAGGAAGGGATTTGGACTCTGGGTTATCCCAGTTCCTCACAGGGGAGGCTGGAATTACCCCAATTCCTGCTATGGGAGGCTCTTTTATCCCAATTCCTGCAGGGAGGGCTGGGTTATCCCAATTCCTGCTACTGGAGGCTGGAATTACCCCAGTTTGTGCAGTGGAGGTGAGAATCATCCCAGTTCCTCACAGAGGAGGCTCTTTGATCCCAGTTCCTGCAGGGAGGGCTGGGTTATCCCAATTCCTGCAGTGGAGGCTCTTTGATCCCAATTCCTGCTATTGGAGGCTGGAATTA
>VYXF01007263.1:59341-70898 GCA_013397295.1 Polioptila caerulea
CCAATTCCTGCAGGGAGGGCTGGTTTGTCCCATTACCAGCAGTTGAGGCTCTTTGATCCCAATTCCTGCTATTGGAGGCTGGAATTACCCCAATTCCTGCATTGAGGGCTGGGTTATCCCAGTTCCTGCAGTGAATCCCAATTCCTGCTATTGAAGGCTGGAATTATCCCAATTCCTGCTATGGGAGGCTCTTTTATCCCAATTCCTCACAGGGCAGGCTGGGTTGCCCCAATTCCTGCAGTGAATCTCAATTCCTGCTATTGGAGGCTGGAATTACCCCAATTCCTGCATTGAGGGCTGGGTTATCCCAATTCCTGTGTTAAGGGCTGGGTTATCCCCGTTCCTCCAGTGGAGGTTGGAATTATCCCAGTTCCTCCAGTGGAAGCTGGAATTATCCCAGTTCCTGCATTGAGGGCTGGGTTATCCCAATTCCTACCAGTGGAGGTTGGAATTATCCCAGTTCCTCCAGTGGAAGCTGGAATTATCCCAGTTCCTGCATTGAGGGCTGGGTTATCCCAATTCCTACCAGTGGAGGTTGGAATTATCCCAGTTCCTCCAGTGGAAGCTGGAATTATCCCAGTTCCTGCATTGAGGGCTGGGTTATCCCAATTCCTACCAGTGGAGGTTGGAATTATCCCAGTTCCTCCAGTGGAAGCTGGAATTATCCCAGTTCCCGTAGTGGAGGTTGGGTTATCCCAGTTCCTGCCCTGCAGGCTCTTTCACCCCAATTCCTGCCAGTGGAGGCTGGAATCATCCCAATTCCTGCTATTGCAAGCTGGAATTCTCCCAAATCCAGGTGTTTGTGCTGCTCCCAGATGGTTCAGCCCGGTGGGGTTTGTGTCGAACCCTCGGGGGCAGAGGGAGCCTCGGCAGCAGCAGCCAAGCCCAGGCCAGGAGAACAAATTGCTGCCTGCTGGGGAAGGATGGAATTCCTGATCCCTTTCCCGGTTTTTCTCCTCTCTCAGTGGAGGTTTGGAGCAGGGAGGGAATGCCCCACGTGTGGGGCTCTGAGCTGATCTCTCCCTTTGCCAATATCGGGGTTTCATTTTCTTTTCCCTGCTGTTCTCCTGCCTTTTCCTGCTCTCCAGCCACACCAGCTCTGCAGTTTTTAGGTGATGAGAGCTGCCCTGGGATGGCTCTGCTGGAAAATGGATTCAGGGGATAAATTCCTGCAGCAGGAATTCCTGGGGGGGAATCCAGCTCAGTTGTTCCCTCTCAGCATCCCTGAAGTTCCTGAGAGTTTCCCTTTTGCCTGTCTCCCATTTTTAGTGGCTGACAGAGGGATGGGAGGGCTTGGACCCCATTTTTATTTTGAAATTAAAGCTCTCCAAAGCCCTAACATGCAAAATAAATCCCTCTCCAAAGCCCTAACACGGAAAACCAACCCCTGCTGCTTTTGAGGGGTCAGGATAAGCTGGCTGATCCCAAAGGGGAGGATGCAGGATGGGGCTCATTCACATTTTCCTTTTCAAAATGAAAACTTTTCAATCCCTGGGGCTCAGCTAAACCTTTTCCTCCTCTCTTTTCCTTCCCATCCCTGCAGTCAAGAAGCAGATGGAGCTGAAGTCCAGAGGGGTGAAGCTCATGCCCAGCAAGGACAACAACCAGAAGACATCTGTGTGTAAGTTTTTAATTTTTTTTGGCTCTTCCTTCGCTGTCTTTTTGATAACATTTCATTGGACTTTCCAGTAATCTCTAAAACTTTGCCACTCTGAAAAGTTTGGGTGCTTTTCCCTCTCTTCCCTCTGCATTTCTGCATCACTCCCTCCTCCCAGTGCTCCGTTCCCAAGCATTTACTAACTCCTGGAAGGGGGGAAAAGGGGCTGGAGTCTGTGGATTTGGTGGATTCTGTGCTCCAGGGTCGTGGCTTTGGGCTCCTTTTAGCGGGAAAATCAAAGAATTTTGGGAATGGGATCAACGTTATGGCTGTAAATAAGGAGCAGGGATAAGGAACAACATTAAAAACAGAAAAATTAGAACATTTACAGAGGCAGTAGCAGCGTCTTCCTTTTTCTCTTGGAGTTTTATTCCGTTTTCCCTGCGGAAAAATCGTCATTGTGGGTTTGTAATGGTGATTTTTCAGGCTGTGTTCTGTGGTGGTGTGGCAGGGGCAGAACATCTGGGGTCACTGCTGGCAGGTGGGAAATCTTTCACCTCTGCTTTCACCTTCTGCCCAAACCTGGGGGGTTTGTCCCCAAATTTTGGGCTCTCACAGCGGCTCTGAAACGAAACAGGAGGGATCTGACTTGGAGGGAATATTTGATGTGGATTCAAATGGGAGCAGGATGGGGCATTTTTCCAAAGGGGTTTTAGGGGAGAGGCTGGAATTGCTGATTTTGCTGCACAGCCCCATCAGAGAGGAGCACTTTGCACACCTCGGTGCATTTTGCACACAAAATTCCCAAAAATGGAAGCTCTGGATCTGAATCCTGGCTCAGGGTCTCTCTGGAAGGAAGATCTCCCTCCCAGCTCCCAGGAGAATTTTTGGAGGCTCTGTTTTTTTGGGAGCAAGGCCCAACAAGGTTAAAAAAACCCCAAAATCTCCAGAGCAGAAAACATTGGGGGCACGTCCAGGGGAAAATAATTCCATTTTAAGGCAAACTCTACATCCAAACTGCTCCTGGCTCCTTGCCAGGAAGATTTGATTGGAATAAACATCCCAGGACACTTAACTGGGTGGGAAATCCAGTTGAAAACCCCCTGGCTTGGTGTGGGGACAGAGGGGGGTGTTTGGGGTGGGGGTGCTGTCCTGGATTTTGGGGAACGTGGGGAAGGGAGCGATGAAATTTTTGGTTTAATGAAGGATCGTGGCATTACCAATACACAGAATTCCCATTTCTCCTTCCTGGGAATGGCCTTTGGAGGATTTTAATTCATTTTTAACGTGCTGAGGCTGAGGAGGGCACAGCACATCCTGCCCTGTCCCAGTCCTGCTGCGCTGCTGAGGAGGAAAAATGGGAATTTCTTCTCTCTGCCTGGTTTATCCCTTCCCAAGGGGCTCAGGGCTGCCAGGTCAGCGTTTTGGGAGCTCAAATCTTGTCCTGCTGGTGGAGGGCAGCTCTGGCTGGAATCATGGGAATGGGGATGGTGGCCCCAATCCATGAGCCACCAGCTCCTGCCCTGCCCTGCTCAGGTCTGGATTTGCAGCCCTGCCCCAGGCAGGGAATTTCCAGCTGCAGAATCTGCTGATTCCTGAGGAGATGGCACCAGGAAAATCGTGGGTTTCTGGCTTTTTGTTGGGTTTTTGTTGTTGTTGTTGTTGTTTTTTGGGTTTTTTGTTTGTTGTTTGCAAAGCCTTATCTGCTCTGTTCCCTGCTGGATTTGAGCCCCTTTGTGCTCCCAAACTTCCACGAGCTGAATTCTCCACAGAAAATTTCACAGGTGGGACAGGCTGGGTAAAGAAATTTCCTATCCCAAAGCGATTCCCAGTTGCTCTGGCTCAAACCCCAGAAATTCAGGAATTCTTGTGTCTCCAGGTAACATTTAAAGCTACGCCACGGAATCCTAAAATCCTTAAGGCTGGAAAAGATCGAGTCCATCCTTCAAATCCCAGCTTCATTTTCAAATATTCCTACCAGCAATGCTTTCTTTCCAAGAGTTCTTTGCTAAAACCTGGCCTAAAATCCTGCCTGGTAAAATCCACGCTTAAATCCTGCAGGTCTTGCAGAGGTTTTGGGTTTGGGATTGTCTGGTCAGATGAAAACTTTGTGTGTGTTTTGTGTGGCTGAATGGAGGCAAAATGTAGTGATGGAAGAGCTGCTTGAGTTATTGCAGGGAGAAAAAAAAAAAAAAAAATCCATAAAAATCCGGAATTTTGGGTGGGGAGGTGCTGATTGTTGTAGTGGAAATGTGTTTTGTTTGAATTCCTAATTAAGTGCCTTGTCCTGCTCACCATCAGAAAAATTATTTGGAAATCTTGCTTTAATCACCCCTGGAGGGAAAATAATCCTGAGAGGCAAATCAGGCAGGTAGAAGAAATAATTTGAAATTTTAGGCCACGTTTTGGAGGTTGTTTCTGGTGCTGAATGCAGAGTGTAAATGTGGAGATTCCAGATCCCACAGTGGGGGAAAATGTGGTGTTTTGGTTGGAAAAAACAGAATCCAAGTGGGTTTTGTGGTGTTTGGCCCTGTGGGGGTGGCTGGAAGTTCTGTGCGTGTCCAGCTCGGTCAAAATCTGCTTTGCAAAGGAATTTTGGGGGGGTTTGAGCAGTTTTTAGGTCTGGGCCAAGCGTGTGGGAGTCTGGATTTTGGGGAGGTGTGAGTGTGGCCGTGGTGCTGAGGAGCCACCTGGGGCTTGGGGACACCCTGGAAATGGGAATTCTGGAATCCTGGGAATGCTGAGCTGCTCTGGGAGGGCACAAGGTGGGAAATTGGGGTTTAGGATTGTCCTGGTGGTGGAACATTTCCAGCTGGAATTGGATTTTTCCCACGTCAGGACCTCGCTGTGCCCTTTTCACTCTGGGTGTTGCTAAAACTGTGAGTGGTCGGGGTCACTGAGCTTCTGGGATCGCTCCATCCTTGGATTTTTTGGGGTGCTGAAGGATCCTTGGGGGCTGGAAATGCAGCCCTGCACCCATAAATCAGCTCCCTGCTCTCAGGCCTGATTTTGGTGACCTTTCCCAGAAGTTTGCATGGAATTGCTCTGAGCCCTGGTGTGAGATTAACCCTTTAAAGCGTCGAATTCCTGCCGCAGTCCTTCCCACCCCTCCTGCCAGGGGAAAGCAGCTCCTCCTTTCCCCGGATTTCTCACGCTGGGAAACGCTGGGGCTTTGTCAAAGGCTCTTTAGGCGCTGCTTTATTTTGTAATTCTGAAATTCAGCGAGAAACGTTCCCCTGGGAATCTGTGCGAAGTTTTTTGATGAGGAGAGATAGAGCTCAAGGAGATTTTCCCAGTGAATTCCAGTGGCAAAGTGAACACTCAGAACTGGCTGGAGCTGAATTCACGAGGAGAAAGAAATTGGAAAAAAAAAAATCGGGAGGATGAGGGGATGGAAAACCAATCCTATGGTTGGGGGAGAGAATTCCTGAGCTTCTAATACCGAAATGGAGCAGTTCATCACCATTTTGGGGATCTGGCGTTTTCCCAGTAACCTTGAAGGCTTCACTTGGGAATGGCACAGCCCAGGTGAAGCTTTGGGAAGGTGAACACGGAATTCTCAGCGTGACAAATCCAGTTTAGAACCTTTGGGCTGCTCCATTTGTGCGTGTTCAAAACAAAAGGCGGAGAACAAAAAGTTTCTGTCGGTGAGCATCTGATCCATCTCCTCCTTTCCTTTCACTGGGAAATTCCCCAGCTCCCAGGGTGTGGAGATATCTTCCCTCTCCCCCTTGCTCAGCTTTATCTCCCCTGTTCTCTGCTTTATCTTCGCTTGTTTTTAGGTGTTAATGAATCTCCAGCTAACGAGAGGTGGGTTAGACCTCAGCTGTGGGACTGACAAACTCCCCTCCTGCCTTTTCCTGGCGAGCTGGGGCCTCGTTTCTTCCCCAAATTTTGAATTCCAGGCTTTGTTTTTATCCAGTGTAGGAAATAATCAGTGGCTATGACAGCGGTGACCCACTCTGGGGGGCACAAAAGGGGTGGTCTGGGGGGGTTTCTGCCATGGGAGGAGGAATTTGCTGGGGGAATGGGAATTTTTCTGCTGAGGAAGAGCTCGAAATGTTGGGATGCAGCCCTGGAAGCTGTGGTTGTTACAGGTGTCTCTGGTCAGGGGGGGTTTGCAGCAGGAAAATCAGGAATCTGAGCACTTTCCCTCACTCCCACATGGCCTTGGGATGTAAAAACCTCACCCTGAGGTGAATTTTCCTTGGTTTGGAGCTGCCTGTGCACAGGCATCACCTTTGTGTGTAGGGAAGGGACCCCAAGGAGGACGGTGGCACCTGGGGGCTTTGTTGAGCCAAACTTTTCCTGTCACAGGTGGGAGTTGGATCCATGAGCTCCCTTCCTTCCCACTCTGGGGTGATTTGGGATTCTCTGGGCCTGGGAAAAGAGGCAAAGCAAAGTTTGGAGCTGTAAAAAAAAAATCGAGGGATGCCGGGTGCTGCTTGGGTGCTGCTGCCTTGGGAAGCGGCTGAGCTTGAGGAGGGGATATGGGCATGGAAAAGTGGGAAAACAATCCCTCAGGAGGCTGTTCTGCAGGAATCCTTGTCTCTGTCACCTCTGTGCCCTCACACACACCCAGAGCATCTCTCCCAGCACGGCGGGAGGAGAGGATAAAAGGGCCTGCAAAAGGAAATTAAATTTAAAAGGAATTAAAGAGGAGGTGTTAGTGCTGAGGAGAAGCTGGAATATTCCTGGGATCAGCCAGTTGGGAAGCATCGATCCTTCCCTGCTTGTAGGGACAGCTGTAGTGGGGGATGCACCAAGGATTCCCCCGATTTTGGGAATATTTGTTCCCAAATATTGGATGCTCTTGGCTTTGTGTGTGTGAGGTGTGGGTGGATCCTCCCCGTGCCTGCCCTGCCCCTGTGTGTGTGCCATGAGAACAGGGCTGGTGTCCCCTCAGTGCCACCCTCCTCCTTTGGGGAGGAGGAATTCGTTTGGAATCAATTTGGGATTTTCCTCCGTGTAACCCAGGGGTGGGCACAGGTGGAATGGAAACGGCGGCTGAGAGATGTGGGGTTGTTTTGGGCGCAGAGAAAAACGGAGTCCCATGGAATTCCTGTGGCAAAATCCCCCCTTTAGTCCCGTGTGACTGTGCTGGAATTCAGGCTGGGAATCAGGATTGTGCCTGGGCTGAGGAACCCCGAGGTGCCCCCACCCTGAACCCTCCTTTGCGCCTTGGGCAGCTCGGGGAGGGCTGGAATTGGGGAGGCATCTCCACCTTTCCCCGGATTTCTCACGCTGGGGCTTTGTCAAAGGCTCTTTAGGCGCTGCTTTATTTTGTAATTCTGAAATTCAGCGAGAAACGTTCCCCTGGGAATCTGTGCGAAGTTTTTTGATGAGGAGAGATAGAGCTCAAGGAGATTTTCCCAGTGAATTCCAGTGGCAAAGTGAACAGAACTGGCTGGAGCTGGGAGGTTTCTTCAGTGCTGGTCACCCCTCCATGGATTTCATGTTTGTTGGCGTCGGGGTTGCTCCATAAAATTTTCCACGTCCCAACTAAATGACTTCGCTTTCAATCCCTCGGCTCGCATCCCCCTCTCCTGTCTCCCTGTCGTTCTGTTCTCTCGGGTTTTCCCCCTGGGATCCCCCCCTGCCTTTTCCTGGAGTTGTTTTCTTTCCCTGGCACTGGACAGGGCTCCGAGGTCACCCGGGAGGGCTCTGCCATTGGTGTCATTTAGCAGAATGAAGGAAAAAAAAACAAAGGATCAACTTTATCCAGAGGTATTTCTGTAGTGGAACGGAGGGAAAACTGTGTCCCTAGCTGGAATTTCCTAGCATTCGGGTGTGTGAACTGAGCAGGAGATTTGTCTCCAAAGTTGTTTTTCCAGAATAAAACAGAACACCTTGAGGTTTCTGAGCTCCCAGCTGCCATTTTGCTCGCCACATCCACCAAGACAGCTGCTGAAAGAATGTTCCTTTTGCTATTCTGTCTCTTTTTGTGCTGTTTTTTTTGCTTTGTAGTAACTCAGGTTGGTGTGTCCCAGGGACATAATTTGTGTCCAGACCCTGGGATTCCCGAGAGAGGCAAAAGGATAGGAAACGATTTTAGGTAAGGACATTTTCTGTGTGTTCTGTGCATGCTGCAGAGCCCCTGGGTGTTCTCCTGATGTGGGCATCTCTGTTTGCTCTGTCCCCCTCCCAAAATCCTGCCCAGTTTGGGGGGAACACGTGTGCAAAGCCCTGCCCGTGTGTGCTGCTCCATGTGAGGATCTCTAAAGATCTCTTGGAGGATTTTTATCCTTTCCCAATCCAGGTTATAGAATGTGTGCTGTCATCCCTCCCCTGGAAAACTGAAACAGCCAAAAAAAAATTTAAAAATCACTTCTCAAATTAGTTCAAACCCCAGCATGGCCCTGCCCTTGGAGAATTTGAGGTGGCTGAGGTTCCTTGTCACTGAGTCTGTGTGGTGCCAGCTAATTGGGGTTTAGAAAGTTTAAACCAGGGCTGTTGTTCCTTTCCAGTTCCCAGTTTTCCTTGGCAGGGGTGTCCCAGCTGCTGGTGGCTGTGGAGAATCAATATTTCATCAGATTTGCTGGCCAGGGCTGTTTTGCTCGTGGGAAGTGTCTCTCCATCAAATCCCAGTCAGTCAAATTCTCCTCAAATCCTGAAAGGGAATTCCCAACAATCCTGAAATTCCCCGGGATGAATTCCCAGCCACAAACTGGATTGTGTTACCTCAGTGACCAAAGCAGCTGCAACAGCAAAGGCCTGGAATCCAAAGCACACAAAAAAGAGCAGAACCCTCAGCAGTCGATAAAGATTTATTTTTTTTTACTTTACAAGAACACTGAGTGTGTCCTCTGCTGGGGCTGTGCATGAAATTCCCACTGAAATACCACCAAAAACTGGGATTTGGACATCAGCACCTGGGGCAGACACGGCAGAGGGGGAGGCAGAGCTGGGCCCTCTTCCCTTCCTGCTGCTGCCTGCGGGGCCAGGGCACGGCTCTGGCCCCAAATCCTGGGATGCACGAGGCAGGACAGGGCTGATGTCCCCTCTGTCCCCTCTCCAGGCTGGGCTCCAGCATCCAGTTCTCCTGCAACGAGGGCTACGACCTGCAGGGCTCCAAGAGCATCACCTGCAAGAGGGTCAGCGACATCATCGTGGCCTGGAGCGACCACCGGCCCGTCTGCAGAGGTGAGGGGGCTCAGCCTGCCTGGATCTGGGCATTTTGGGGAATTCTCAGCTCCTTTGTGTCCCTTTTCCATCACCCACCCAGCCCTCAAGTCAAATAATCCCAGAGTGGTTTGGGTTAGGAGGGATCTTTGGGACTGACCTGTTCCTGTCACTGTCCCTCCAAGCTGGCCTTGGGCACTCTCACCTTGGCTGGATTTGGGGATTTTTGGGAATTCTCAGCTCCTTTGTGTCCCTTTTCCATCACCCACCCAGCCCTCAAGTCAAATAATCCCAGAGTGGTTTGGGTTAGGAGGGATTTTTGGGACTGACCTGTTCCTGTCACTGTCCCTCCAAGCTGGCCTTGGACACTCCCAGGGATCCAGGGGCAGCCTGAGGGAGCTCAGCCTGCCTGGATTTGGGGATTTTTTGGAATTTCCAGCTCCTTCATGTCCCTTTTCCGCCCTCAAGTCAAATAATCCCAGAGTGGTTTGGGTTCGGAGGGATTTTTGGGACTGACCTGTTCCTGTCACTGTCCGTCCAAGCTGGCCTTGGGCACTCTCACCTTGGCTGGATTTGGGGATCTTTTGGAATTTCCAGCTCCTTCATGTCCCTTTTCCGCCCTCAAGTCAAATAATCCCAGAGTGGTTTGGGTTCGGAGGGATTTTTGGGACTGACCTGTTCCTGTCACTGTCCGTCCAAGCTGGCCTTGGGCACTCTCACCTTGGCTGGATTTGGGGATCTTTTGGAATTTCCAGCTCCTTCATGTCCCTTTTCCACCCTCAAGTCAAATAATCCCAGANTTCCTGTCCCTTTTCACACCCACCCTGCCCTCAGGTCACCCCTGGCCAGGTCAGAGGATCCCAGAATGGTTTGGGGGGGAGGAACCTTCAGGAAAATCCTGTTCCATGGATTTCCATCTTCCACCATCCCAGGCTGGCCTTGGACACTTCCAGGGCTGGGGCATCCACGATTTCTCTGGGAAATCTTTTCCAGGGCCTCCCCACCCTCACATCAAAGCTTTTTTCAGCCCCTCACTCCCTGTTCCTGCACCCCCTTCTCCCCTCTCATTCTGCCACGAATTTCCCACCCGTCCCTAAATCCCTTCCCTCTCTCCTGACCATCCCTTTCCTCCAGGGATGTAAAACCTGAGCAGGATCATCCCTCTCCCCATTCCTGGTGTTTTCTTCCCTCTCCTCCTTATCCTGCGAGAGGAAAGATGGGAATCCAACCTGGAAAAGCAGAGCTGGAGGGAGATTTTGAGTTGGAAATGTGGGATTTTGGGGCTGTGCTTCCCCAGGAGCCTCATCCCGTGCCATGAGCCATCAGGGAATGGAGATTTTTTCCATTTTGCCCATTTTGCCCTTGGCCATTTTGTTTTCATTCCCTCTCAGAAATGTCACATTGTGATATTTGTAATGCTAATAAAGAACAACTTGTAATATTTTTAATTGAATCCCTTTAAAGCTCTTAAAATCATAAATAGGAGGGTTTTTTTTTTTTTCCCCCTCAGTTCTTTTTTTCTTTAATTTCATCTGCAGATTTTTTCAGGGCTTTGGAATCCCATGTAATTCTTGAAACAAGCCTGGAATAAATTGAATCAGTGTAAGAGGATATTTGGCATAAATATGTGAAATTTATGGTGTCCTCCTGCAAGAGATAACAAGGATTTGCCTGCATTATTCTGTTTCTGGGAATCAACTTAATTTTTTTAGCTGCTGACTTTCATGTTTTTAGGATTTTTTTTTCCCTTTTTAAAAAGTTTGATTTTTATTTCAGCTTTCTGCCACTTTTTTCTCCCAGTTAGTTCCATTTTTTTTTTTAAATTTGGTTTCCAGAGTCCATCCCAGATTTTAACCCCTTGGGCATCAATAATTTCTTAATCCCCACTGAGCAAATTTTGGGGGAAAATTCTGCAGCTTCCCCATCTTCAGCAGATTCCCTCTGGATCCTGGGAGAGTCACTTAATCCCACTTGAAAAATGGGAATAATGGGATTTACCCTTTTTTTTTTAATGCTGTGGGAGCTCCAGGAGTGCTTCAGCATCCTGGATAAGTGAGCTCAGCTCCTCCCTAAGCTGCTTCCCAGCCATTCCCAATTTTTCCAAGTTTTACAGAGAAAAAAACCCCAAACCCTTGCAGACTCCACAAATACATCTCCTAAATTAAATTATAAATTTAAATAAATAAATAAACTTCAAAAATAAATTAATTTTGAGGCTCCATCGCAGCAGCAGAGAACATTTCCAGGACCAGGATGTTTTTCCCCCACATTTTTTTTTTTTTTTTGGCGGAATATTTCAGCTAAATATTACATCAAAGGCATTCCACAGGCAAAATTTTCCCTGCTTAAGCACTTTTCCCAGCTTTTCCTTTACCTGAGATGTTTTGATGATGCAGAGCTGAGTTTCCACCTTAGTTCTGAGCCCACAGAAGGAAACCAGCTGATAAATACTTAATAATGACCTAATAAATCCTGGCTGTGCAGCATTTTGGGGGTTTGATCTGCGGGAAGAAAGGGAATGTGGCTTTTTGGGGACATCAGGAAGGAAGTTGTGTCATTCCTGCTCCCTCTGGCCCGGATGGGGAAGGATTTTTGTGAGGAAAAAAGGAGGAAGAAAAGGAAATAAATCAGTGGGGATTAGAGAGGGATTGGGTGTTGGTCTGAGGGGAGATGGGAACGGGGTTGGTTGGGGTCAGGGGCTGATGGGGTCAGGTTTGGATGGGATCGGGGTTTGTTAGGAACAGGTTTGGGTGGGATCAGGGTTTGATTGGATCAGGCTTTAATGGGATCAGGGGTTGATGGGGTCAGGCTTTAATGGGGTCAGGGGTTGATGGGGTC
>VYXF01007263.1:73599-88249 GCA_013397295.1 Polioptila caerulea
TGGGCTCCCCGAGCTCATCCCTCCCCCGTCCCCTGCGGAACGTGCCCCCAGAGCTGACTGTGCCCGTTTGTGTCCCCAGCCAGGATGTGTGACACGTACCTGCGCGGGCCCAGCGGGGTCATCACGTCCCCCAACTACCCCGTGCAGTACGACAACAACGCCTACTGCGTGTGGGTCATCACCGCCCTCAACCCCGCCAAGGTGGGTCCTGCCACGGCCCCAGCCCGGCCTGGGCGGCTCCACAGCCCCAGGGACAGCGGGATTCTGCTGGTCCGTGGAATTCCGGGCGGGCTTGGGTCGGGAGGGANCGGGAGGGACCTCAGAGAAGGGCAGGGATGCTTTCCGCTGTCTCAGCTTTGTCCAGCCTGGCCTTGGCGCTTCCAGGGATCCAAGGGCAGCCACAGCTGCTCTGGGAATTGCAGCCCAGCGCGTCCTCAGCCTCACAGAGAAGGATTCGATCCCCGTGTCCCATCTGAACCAGCTCCCTTTCCGTTCAGAGCCGTTGTTGATTGTTGTAAATTGTTGATTTACCGGAGCCCTGAGAGGAGGAGATGAACAAAGGGGGGTCCTTTGTCCTCCTGATGTTTTATGGAACAAAAGCTGGAACGTGTTTGGATGCTGGGATGTGGTGGTGGAGTGTGTGTGCACAGCCAAATACAACCAGACACATCCAGAAACACCCAGAAAGATCCAGACACATCCAGACAGTTCCAAACGCTTCCAGACACATCCAGAAATGTCCAGAAACTTCCAGAAACTTCCAGACACTTCCAGACAGTTCCAAATGCTTCCAGACACATCCAGAAACGCCCAGAAACATCCAGACACATCCAGACACTTCCAGACACTTCCAGACACATCCAGACAGTTCCAAACGCTTCCAGACACATCCAGAAATGTCCAGAAACGTCCAGAAACTTCCAGACACTTCTAGACACATCCAGAAACATCCAAACACATCCAAACGCTTCCAGACACATCCAGAAATGTCCAGAAATATTCAGATGCATCCAGACACATCCAGAAACTTCCAGACATATCCAGACACATCCAAACACTTCCAGACAAATTCAAGCACTTCTAAACATGTCCATGCATGTCCAGAAACATCCAAGCACCTCCAGACACCTCCAAACACATCCTGACACTACCAAACACTTCCAAACACATCCAGACACCTCCAGACACTTCCAAACACATTCAGACATTTCCAAACACTTCTAAACCCCTCCAGACACCTCCAAACCCCTCCAGACACTTCCAAACACATCCTGACACTTCCAGACAGTTCCAAACCCCTCCAGACACTTCCAAACCCCTTCAGACACTTCCAAACACATCCAGACACCCTCCACTGTCCCAGGTGGCTCCAAGCCCCATCCAGCTTGGCCTTGGACACTTCCAGGGATCCAGAGCCAGCCACAGCTTCCCTGGGAAACCTTTTCCAGCCCCTCCTCACATTAGAGGTTTATTCAGCCCCTCAAGCCCAATTTCTGTCCCCACACAGACTCTTCCCAGTGTTTCCCAGCTGTCTGGAAATCCCTGACCTTCGCTCCCTGCTCAACACTCGTTTTGTGAAGGGTTGTAATTAAAAGTGAGTGTAATTATTTGTAATCGAAGCCCCTTTGATATCTCGTGGGGAGGTGCCCGAGCAGCTCATCAGGGCAGGGATGCTGTGCCAGGAAAGCTGATTTTTTTTTTTTTCCTTTTTTTTTTTGGCTGTGGCTGGCCCTTATCCAGCGGGATTTCACCCCCAGGGGCAGAGGAGTGAGGTTTGGGTCTATCTCGTGCTATTTCTGCACTATTTTTTTTTGATTCCCAGTTTTGCACTGCTAGAAATTGAAATACGAGCCCTTTCTGTACAGGTGTGGGGGGAGAAGGAGAGGTCACTGCCCTGGCCTGGGAAATCAATCCCTGCCCCTTTTCCCTGGCAATGGGAATTGAGTTGAGGGCAGTACTTGGTGCCCTCACAGCTTTTTCCAGCCTCAGCCCTTGTCTCTCCTCCAGAACAGGAATTCCTTTGCTGTGCAGCTCCCAAATCCCTTCCTGAGGCGTTGATTTCTGCTCTCAGAAGGTGACAGGCTTTGTTCCTTTGAGTGTCTGGATTCCTGCAAACATCATTCCATTCGTTCTGGATGAATCCTGAGCCTGCCAAGGCTCCAAGCTCCCATTTTTTTTCCTCCCTTGCCTCTGGATCTTCCTGCACGTTGGCTCCCTGCCTTTTGCAGGGGGGATCTCGCAGGATCTCAGGGGGTTTTTTCTGGGAATTGTTGGGAAGTGCTGGCAGCCCTGCTGGGATCCTGCATTCCCTCCCTGCTGAGCCTTCAACCAACCCAGATCTCTGGTGGAGGAGGATTTTAATGAGGAATATCCCGAAATTCCCATTCCCAGGCAGGTTGTGGCTCGGGGCTGTCGTTATCCGTGCTGTGGCTGCACAAAACCTGGATTTTTTGGCCCAGAGTGGAACCAGGGGATTTTTCAGTGCTGATTTTTTGGGAGGGATTTAGATCAGCACCAGGAGGGTCCCCTCCATCAGGGGAAGAGCACTGGAATATTCCCAGGGTATCCATGGGCTGGGCACAGACAGGGGCTGGAATTCAGCACAGCTCAGGCTCTGGAGAGTGTTTCATCCTTTTCCTTTTTTTTTTTTTTTTTTGGACATTTTTGTCTCCAAAAATCCCCAACATCCAGGTTTTGTGTGGCTAGAGCAGAGTTTGGAGAGCTGGTGGTGAGCTGGGTGCAGGCATTTCCTGGGTGTTTTGTAGGATAACACTTCCATTTGGGTTTCCTGCTACAAATTAGGGAGGAGGAGATGAAAATTGTGAGGAAAAAACGGCCCTGGGCCATGCCCAGTGTTTCACTGATCCCTTTGTGGTGAATGTTCAGGTCTAATCTTCAGCTCTGCTCCTTTGCTGCAGTGCCAGTGTTGTGCCCAAAGCTTTCCTGCTTTTCCATCAGCAGTGTGACAGGAAAATCTCCTCCTCTGGCCTTCCTGCACAGAACTTCTGATTTTTCCCTGGGAATTTCTGCTTAGAGGAAGTTTCTCCTCTTCCCCTGATCGGTTTCTTCCTCAGCTTTGAAACCTGGGTCATAACAAACACAGAATCTGCAAGTCCTGATCCTTTCCTAAATCAGAAAGAGGATTGGAATTGGTCAAATCCATTCATTTTAAGATTTCCCAGCTCAGATCAGAGATTCTACAGCACAAGGAACTGAAATATGGATTTGAAATCAGCAGAGTTTGAGAGCTGTGAGGGGAGATCCCATTGAATTTTCCTTGGAAATGATAAAATAATTTAAATTAATTTAATTAATGCCAGTTTTGGAAGGGTTTTTGGGGGGTTTTGGTGTTTCAGCTGGGAAAAGCTCTCCTGGAGCAGGGAGGGGTGGGAGAAAAGCAGCAGCTCCTGTGGGAAGGCCACAGCTCTCCCTGCCTGTCCTGATCCCTCCCTAAATCAGAAAGGGGGATGGAATTGGTTAAATCCACTCATTTTAAGATTTCCCAGCTCAGATCAGAGTTTCCACAGCACAAGGAACTGCAGGATGTGCTCCAGGGCTGCCCATCCTGCACTGAAATATGGATTGGTGAAATTATCAGTGTTTGTGAGATGTGAGGGGAGATCCCATTGAATTTTCCTTGGAAATGAGAATTCAATTAAAATTCATTTAATTAATGCCAGTTTACAAAGGTTTTTTGGGGTTTAGGTGTTTCATGCTGGAAGTTTAATTTACAGGTTGGGAAGAGCTCTCCTGGAGCAGGGAGGGGTNCAGGATGTGCTCCAGGGCTGCCCATCCTGCACTGAAATATGGATTGGTGAAATTATCAGTGTTTGTGAGATGTGAGGGGAGATCCCGTTGAATTGTCCTTGGAAATGATAAAATAATTTAAATTAATGTAATTAATGCGAGTTTTGGAAGGGTTTTTGGGGGTTTAGGTGTTTCAGCTGGGGACAGCTCTCCTGAAGCAGGGAAGAAAAGCAGCAGCTCCTGTGGGAAGGCCACAGCTCTCCCTGCCTGTCCTGATCCCTCCCTAAATCAGAAAGGGGAATTAAATTAAATTAATTAATGTAATTAATGCCAGTTTTGGAAGGGTTTTTGGGGGTTTAGGTGTTTCAGCTGGGGACAGCTCTCCTGAAGCAGGGAAGAAAAGCAGCAGCTCCTGTGGGAAGGCCCCAGCTCTCCCTTCCTGTCCCTCAGGGATGATCCCAGCATTTCCCATTCCCAGCCTGGCTGGGGAGGAATTCCTTCCCACACCTATAAAATATTTGGGAATTAGGAGCATTACGTGCCTGAGCTGGAGCTGCTGAAGCCTCTGGAATCTTTTTATTGACTCCAGTGGTCTTTGGTCCTGTTCCATGGAGCTTCGGGAAAAGCTGGGAGCTGAATTTAGGACAAATCCTCTGCTCTATCTTTGGCAAAAAACCTCTGAGCCCCCAAATCCCCTCCAAATTTGCTGGGAATTCTGCATCCATAGGGCTGAGACCTCCCCACTGACAAATTGGGATTATTTCCTGTGCAGAGGGGGCAAATTAAACCTATTTGGGGGATATTCAGATTTTTTTTTTTAGCTGGGCCCTGGTGCCCTGGGAATTAATTCCATCCACAGTGGGAAAATAAATCACTGGGGAGCTGAGAAATGCATATGATAATTGGGGAATTTGCATAAAAGCTATTTCTGGCCCTTTTTGACACGATGGGTGTTGCTGGTTGAGGTTTCTCCTGGGGTTATTCCCACCTGGAGCCAAAAAAGAGCCGTGTCCAAGTTGATGGAGGGAGAAGAGCCCCTCCAGGGGATGATTTATCCCAAATGGAGAGGGAAATTTTGGAGCAGGGAAATGAGGAATGTGCTTGTAAAGCTTCAGGTTAGAACTGCACGAGCTGCTGTTCTCCTGGAGAGAATTCTTGTGGATTTTTCTCTTCGGAATGTGACTGAACTTCCAATCACTTCACTTTTTAATTAAGAGTCCCATCCCGTTTTCCTGGCTTTGCTGATTGCTCCCTGTCACTTCAGCAGCTCCAGGTTTGGGGGTGCTGGATGTTTGACATATCATTAAAGAATTGAATTAAATGAATTAAATTTCCAACTTTCAGAGCAAAAAAACCCCAAAAAACCCGTAAAAAAACCCCAGGAAAATGAGTAAATAAATACAATATTCAGCATCCAAATCTTGTGCCACGAGGTTGCAGTCTTGAGTGGGCTAGGATGTAATTAGAGGTGTTTAATTAGGGTCAGACTGCTCAGGATGCAGCTCCCTGAGTGCAATGGTGTGTGCAGCTCGGAGTTCTCTGCCTTCATTACATTATTCCAGCATTTCATGCTTTTGGAGCCTGCACAGGTTAATATTTGGGCACTTGGCACAAATTAAAGTTGTCTGAAGCTTCACCGAGGCTCCTGGTTCACCATCCTGGGGCTTTGGGGAAAAACTCCTCTTTTCACAATGGCTAAAATCTCTAAATTTAATTTTCTGTGCATTGAAAAGTACTGAAAAGAAAACACAGGACAGCTCAGCCTGAACTGTAGAAACACCTTTTTTAAAAAAATTTTTGGTTTGAACTTGGGGGGTTTTATCCCCCTGGGAATCCACACCTCAGGTTTTGCTGGAGCTGCTGTTTATAAAAGCAAGGAAGGCCAAGAGCAACATTTTGGGGTTCCTGGGCTCCAGTTCCCTGCTCCAAACTGAGGTGGAAAGTGGCCCCAGAGCTCCGTGGTCCTTGGCACTGACCTGGCTCCTTCTCCTTGACTTTTGAGGATTTTTGTGTTGTGAGAAGCAGCTGAAAGAAGCAGCGACCCACATTTGGTGATTTAATCTGTTAAAAGTCAGGAAATGGAATGTATTTACAAAAGTCTCGTGCATTTGATTGGTGTTGTGCTTTTTATTTTTGCTGGTCAGGTAAAGAGTCCAAGAAACAAAACTTCATTGATTTCTGCTGATGGGAGATGTGGAACTCTAATTTAATTTAATTAATCTCTTTTTGGTTTTTCTGTTTGTCCAGCCTGTCCCAGGCTGGGTTAAGGACTCTGCCCCCTAAATTGGATTTGAAAAGCAGAGATTCCCAAAGCAGCTGAGAGCTCAAACTTCCATGGGAGTTCTGCTCCTGAATGATGCAAAAAATCCCAAGTTTGGGTGGAACAGGAGAGAAAAAACAGGGACGTGGTGATGCTGAGGGCTGTGTTTGCAGACAGCTGGAGCCAATTCCCTGACAATTCACATAAATCCACAAATTCTCTCCTGCTCTGACCACAAAGCAGGAGAATTTCCTGAGCCACAAAGACTCTGCGTTTACTCCATGCACACCCAAACCCACCTCCAAAATTCCAGCTTCGGGGAGGGAAAGGCTGGGAAACGGCAAATTGAGATCCCAGCACACAAATGCTGAGATCAGTGAATTCATCCAGGCAAGCAGGAGAGAAAGAGAGGAAAATAAACGAGCAAAAAATCCCAAACAATAAAAAAAAGTTTTGGGGCTGTCCTGGCGATTTTGATGCTCTTGGAAGCTGCTGCTGGATCCGTGAGCAGGGCAGGGCTTGGTGTTAATTGTGTTAATTGTGTTAATTGCGTTAATTGTGTTAATTGTGCCGTCTGTGGCAGGTGATCAAACTCACCTTCGAGGAATTCGAGCTGGAGAGAGGCTACGACACCCTGACCGTGGGGGATGGAGGCCAGGTCGGGGACCAGAAATCCGTGCTTTATGTGTGAGTACCCGTTAAAAACACGGATTATAAACTCGGCTTTTCACAAATACTGAGTGCATTCAGAGGAGTGATGTACATATAAGGTTGTTATAAATACAGATTATGGGATTGGGGTTTTTTTTCACACCCATATCAGGTGGATACTCCATGTGTGGGATGGAAATGGGTTTAAAGAGAGAGTTTTCTTTAGGAGTAAAGTAAATTGATCAAGTGTCTGTGCAGTGAGTGACCTGAGTGCCTGCTCAGGATAACCCCCAGTGCAGAGCCCTGCTCTGATATGGAGAATCTGCTGCTGATATCCCAGCTCCAGCACCGACCGTCTGCAGGAATTACAGACCAAGGCCCAAATTAAGGCTGATAAGGAGAATTAATTAAAACCACAGCCAAGAAACACGGGTGCTGTAAAAAGGCAGGACCAAGGAGTGACCATGCAANCCTTATTGGCTTTTATTGAACCTTTTGAACTCCCCCAAGAAACTTCCAGGCTGGGAGTTGGGATTTTTGCATCCTTTCCTTGCAATTCCAATGTTCTGGGGAGGTTTCTTCAGCACAGGGAATGTGCAGATGGTCCTGCTGTCCCTCCAGGCCTCTCCAAAACCAAAACCACTCCAGCAAAGCTGTTGTGCTCTGACAACTGATGGAGAAAACCATTGTATTTTTTCCTTTCTCCACCTTGTTTTTCCACATGAAGCAGCCTCCCACTCCATTTCCACATATCCACGTTTCCTGTCTTTCCCAAACATCTTTTTCCCTGAGATTTTGTTGCAGGTCCCTTGGTCAGGGCCCCCAGCCTGGAATTGAAGGTTGATTGTTGTCATTCAGGTGTCCCAGAACATTTCCAGCTGCTTCTCACAGCCTGCAAATCCCTGCCACGGCAGCAGTTTGGAAGAAATTCATGAAGAATTTCATGATTCCTGACATGATTTCCCATTCCATCCCTTCTGGTTTGCCTAAAACTTTACGAAGATTTTCCTTAGATTGGATTTTAATCATTCCATGGTTTTTTTTTCCCCCCACTCTCTGTTACCTCCTCAACACTTTGCTGATGCAAATTTTAAATATCTGTGACTGAACAAGGTGCAGTGCCTGGAATCTTCTCCCAGGAAGTTTCCAGTAAATTCCTGCTGCTAATCCTTCCAGAGATTTGATTTTATTTTTTTTTTCGTTAATAATCTGGGAGGATTAATTAAAAAACAATGAAATGGGAGAGAGGTGTGAAGATCATGGTGCCAATTAATGTGTTTGAAAATCCATGGATCACTTTTTCCAGAACTTTTTTCGCACTCTCACCTGGATTCACAGATCACATCTGGATACAAAGTGAGGTTTCTTTGGAAGAATCAAAATGCAGAAACTCCTGTCAGAAGCAGCAATTCCAATTTTCTTCCTGCTCTTCACTTCTCCTTGGCTGCTGAGGAGCTCAGCCCTGCTGCCTTTGCAATCAAGGAATGCACTTGAGTGGGGCTGCACAGCAGCAGATTCCATCCCAAACGGAGCTGGGAAGGACCATTTGTTCCCAGGCTCATTCCCATCCCTGGAAAATGGGAACAGAGCAGATTGTTATGCTCAGCTCCCTGACTTGCAGAAGGAATTTGATTTCCTGAAGTAACAAGCACCCAAATCAATCACCCAGCTTGTTAAAAGTGGGGTGGCAAAGGAGGCAGAAAGCTTTGAAGCACCTTCTCCTGGAGGTTTTTTTTTTTCCTCTTGGAGTGTTCCTCATTCCTGCCTGGCTGCTGCTTCAATAAATAAGCTGAGAATCGACAATAACACTCCTGGACATCTCTGGGATACAAAACAGGCACTAAAACAAGATCACTTCTTCATTTAGCAGCACCTTGAGATCAATAAAGCTCCTGCTGCAGCTCAGAGCAGTCACAGGGCGCAGGCAGAGCTTGGCTGGGATTGCAGGCAGGAGCCCCCAGGGCAGGGGCTGCTGCTGGTGCCGCTGTCCCCAGGGCCTGTGAGACCTCTGCCATGGGGAGGAGAGGGCTGTGGGGTCCAGGGTGGTCCCTTTTCCCTGAGATCCTGCCCTGGAAAGGAGCTGGCACTCGGCAGGAAGCGGAGTTAACGTCACCTGCAGTGGGGGGTGACACAGCCCTGGGAGCTGTCACAGAATCCTGGACAGGTTTGGGGGAGAAGGACCTTAAAGCTCATCCAGTGCCACCCCTGCCATGGCAGGGACCCCTTCCACTGTCCCAGGGTGCTCCAAGCCCTGTCCAGCCTGGCCTGGGACACTTCCAGGGGCAACCACAGCTTCTCTGGGCACCCTGTGCCAGTGCCTCACCCCCTCCTCCTGGCACTTTCCTGCCCAATATCCCTCCCAGTTCTCCCCTTCTCCAGTTTGGAGCCATTCCCCCTTGTCCTGGCACTCCAGTTCCTGCTGCAGGGTCCCTCTCCAGCTCTCCTGCAGCTGCTGGGAGGTCTCCACTCAACCTTCTCTTCTCCAGGCTGAGCATTCCCAACTCTCCCAGCCTGGATCCTCACACCCCTGCTCTGCCCTTGCTCCAGCAATTCCACGTCTCTCTCCTGTTGAGTTTAGTTTTATCCAGGAGCCTTCCAAGTGCTGCTGTTGTACCTGGGACTGGAGCTGAACATGAGGATGAATTTGGATTTATTTAAACACCGAAGAAAAGAGAAAAAAACCCCTCTCACCCCTCTCCACTTAGGCTGAATTTCTCGCAGATAACACCTCAGCAGAAACAGGATAATCACAACATTAAACACAGGCAACACAACAGCCCAGCTCCTGGAATAATCATCCTGCCCACACAAATTCTGCTCCAGGAGCACAGGGAAGGGAGGGAGCTGAGCTCCTCGTGGGCCTCTGCCTGTGGAAAAGCTGCTCCTGTGGGTGGGGGATAGAGCTCCAAAGCTGTGTTGAACCACAGCAATCCCAGAGGCTGAATGAGCCTCATTAGTGGGGAGAGATCAGTGACATTTCCCCAAATCCCCCCAGCCCTCCCGGGAGGATCCTGAGGGGAAGGCAGAGCCCTGATCCTGCCGGGATTAGTGGCACTTCCAAGGGCTCACGGGGTGTTCAGCAGATTTGGGGCTCGTGTTTTATCTGCTGGGTGCTTTTTTATATCTTTTTTAGATCCTTGTAGGAACTTCTGCCAGGGCACAAAGGGAGCAGGGAATGGGTGCAAAGTCATTTTTTGTGCTGCTGGAGATTGCTGCGAGGGCAGCTCAGAGGGTTCAGTCAGTCAGGGCACACTTTGGCTCCTGGGAATTTTATTTCTTTGCTGATGTTTTACCTCAGCGAGCAGGGAAACGATTCCTTTTGCTGCTGGCTGATCTCTACAATCATGGCAGTGAATTGTAATTATTGCAATGAGGGTGGTGGGAAAAGATTCAATGCGGGGGCAGAACGCTGAAACCGAGAGGATTTTCATCAGGCTTGAAAAATCCCCATTTTGGGGGTGACTCTTAATTAATTTGGCATTTTCCTGCTCCTGCAGAGGTCTTTATTTGAGAGGGGGTGAATCTGAGGCCGCTTGGAGGTGTTGATTTGCTGCTGTCATTGATTTTTTACAGCCTGACTGGCACCACGGTGCCCGACCTCATCGTCAGCACCCAGCACCAGATGTGGCTCCTCTTCCAGACCGACAGTGTCAGCAACCTGCTGGGCTTCAAAGCCACCTACGAAGGTAATCCAGGCTCCTGCCTCCCAACTGCCCTTTCCCCAAAGGAACCAGCAATCCTTTTTCCCAAGCAATCCTTCTCCGAAGGCTCGGGCATGAGCTCAGTGCAGGGATGTGGGAGAAAAGGGAGCTCCTCTAAATAAATGGAAGCTCTGCAGGTTTTTTATTCCCTTCAGAGCAGCTTTGCTGCTTCTTTTCCCATCCAAGCTGCCTGGCTTGGGGCTGTCCCGTTGCTTTTTCAGCTGTTTTATTGGAAAAAAGTTGGGAATTTCGGGCTGTGCCTGTGGGAGGGGATGGGATGGGATGGGGGAATCCGTGGCTCCAGCTGGTCACTGGTGTCATCTGCTTGAAACTGGGACTAGGCTGGGCTGTTTCAAGTGAAATTAAAGTTAATATTGGGATTTTTTTCCAAGAAACTCACACAATGCAGCAAGATGTGAGAGCTCAAGCCTGGCCTGAGGTTTGTGTGTTTGCTGTTGTCACAAGTGTTGGCAAAACCAGGGAAATTGTGAGGGAAAAATCTCCCTGAGAGCTGCTGGAAGGGTCCAGTGGGAACATTCAGCTCTGGATTTTCGGGGAAAAATGGACATTTTTCATTTTAAAGGTGTTTCCTTGGCTGTCCCTCCCTATTTGTGGAAATCAGGGTGGCAGCCTTGGTTCTCAGCTCAGCTCTGGCAGGGTCTTCATCATTGATGTTCTCCAAATCTCCAATCCCAGCTTTTATCCTCAGGAACAGATTTTTTTTCATCCATAATAAACAAAGTTTTTGGATTTATTTTTGGATTTCCAGTGTTTGGCAGAAGGAATTTGGATTAAGCTCCACTTCCCTGGAGAATCCTTTCCTTCCTCCCCACTGCACAGAGCTGAGGGGATGCAGAAATTTTTGGGAGAAGGCTCCAAGCCTTCCAGGATCCTGGGGCTTCTCTTCTCCTTTTTTTCCTTTCATCCTGGATGATTTGTCGGGAAAACACCTTCCCCTGGAGCTGGTGCCTTCCACATCCATCAGGATATTCTTGTAGAATTCCCAGCCCAGCTGGAATAAAGGATTCCTTCAGGCCACGTTTTTCAAAAGTTCCTGAGAAATTTAAGATTGGTTAATGAAGATCCAGACTCCTCCAAAATCTCCTCCTTCAGTGGACTGAAGTCTCCCAAAAAAAAAAAATCCCCTTATTTATTCTGCTGCTGAACCAGAGTTTATTCCAAGCAACAGCATAAAAGTAAATTAATTTTATCAATCCCTGTGGTAAGAACAGAAACATTAAAACATTTTCAAACCCCACCAAAAACCAGAACAAAGCCAGATTTTAATTCAGCCTTGTATTGTTTTAATGGAAAGCGAGAATTTTACATTCAAACCAGATTTATGGACACTCCCACACTAATTGAATTTGGATTTCTGCTGGAATTGGGCAGGAGCTGACTCAGGTCTGTGCCCTGAGCCCCCCTGCTGCAGGCAGGGCTGATTAAAGCTGTTTATTGTCTGGGGAGTGCTGAGCAAGGCTTTGGCTGGGGAGAGCTGGAATTCAGCCCCACGGAGCTAAAGAGGCTCAGGAGCTCTGCAGGGCTGGAGCTGGAGAGTTCCTCCCCTGCTCTTTGTGCTTTTCATCAAACTTTTCATCTTTCAGGGATTGATACAATTGATTTACTTTTATGCTGTTGCTTGGAATAAATTCTGGTTCGGCAGCAGAAGAAATAAGGTTGGGGTTTTTTTTTCCCCCCCAGACTTTGCTGGGATGAGCTGCTGCTTCCTGCAGCTCTTTTTTTTTTTTTATTTTTTTTGCCAATTATCCAGGTGGAAATCCAGGCCTGGGTTTATTTTTTTAGGTTCTGCATCTCCTGCCCCTCCCTGGATCGTCAGTGCTGGGATCAGGAGGCCGAGGGGTTTCCATCCCTCCTGCTCTGCTTTGCCATTAAATGAAATGAAATGTGAGCTTGGATTTGAGTTTGTCCCAACCCAGGAGCTCCAAAGCTGAGCCACAGAAGGGCTTTGAGCTGAGCTGAGCTCAGCCAGGCTCCCAAAGCCCAGCCCAGGGTTTGGGGTGATGCTGATCCCACCTGAGCCAGGCCCAGTGCTGCACTCACTCTGCTGGGGAGAGGCAGGAGAGGCTTTTCCCTTTCAGTTCATCCCCTCCTTGCTGTGTTTCCTCTTCTTTTTCCTTCTTTTCCTCGCTCAGAGGATCCCAGGCTGGTTTGGGTTGGAAGGGCCTTAAAGCCCCTCCTGTTCCACCCCTCCCATGGGGTCAGAATCAGAGAATCCTTTGGGTTGCAAGGAGAAAATCCCATTTTTATTCATTCTTGGAGGCAAAAACTGAAAGGCAACAGAAGCACCCTGGTCTTGATTCCTCCAAATTCCTACCTGACACAATTAGCTTTAGTTAATTAAGCCAAGCTCATTTAAAAACAAAATCCTGTGTGTGAGGTAAAATATTTTCCTGATTCTGAGCTGGGGTTTCCTCAGTCTCACCAATCCTTCCCCCTGTGGCTGTCTCTTCCAAAAACCAGAGTTTGATTTGCTGGCAGCTCCAAAAATCCTCATTTTGCCCCAGAAATGAGCCAGGAGAGAGCAGAGATTCCCACAGAGGAGTGGCCTGGATTTGGGGAGCCTGCAGGGCGTGTGAGGGAAGCTTTGCTCTCATTCCTCCCCCAATTTCCCCACCCACCACCCAAACAGCACAAAGAGCTCTGCAAAATTCCTCCTGCCACGTTTTCCCTCAGAAAACGCCGATTTTGTCAAAATTTCCCCCTGTATGAATAATATTTGATGGAGAAGCTGTGAAAGATTCATGTCAACTTGTTTCCTTTCAATAATGTCAAAACACTTGGTTTGGATGTTCTTGTTTAGTTTTGACTTTTATTATTCTAATGTGGAAGTGATTTTTACTTTAAACATTCATCAGCAGGAATGTTTCAATCTTATTGAAGTAACGTGTTTTGATATTTTTGAATCACTCCTTCTTTTCTTTTTTTTTTATTTTTTTAAGGGAACGTCTGCCCTGCTAAATATTTCACGGATTTTACTTCCTAAGCAAAGAAATGCAGGAACCAGGGGATTTTTCTGGGGTCAGAAAATGGAATTTCTGAATAAATTTCATTTCCTGACCTCTGTAAGGTGATGAAACCTGCGAGCTGTGTTTGCCTGCTGCTAACAAGGAGAGGGTGGGAACTGGGAGCTCCAATTCCTCATTTTTCTCCCATTTTTAACCCCCTGATTTGAGCTGGGGTCGTGCAGATCGACAGGAAAGGGTGAGGAGGGAGGAGACCCTTGAGTGTTCTCTTTATTCTCTCTCAGCCAAGGGTCAAAATGCTCCGATTTTACCTCACTTGGCTGCATTTTTTCTGAGCTCCTGATGCTCTCAGCACCTCCTGGTTTTATTGATGCTGCTCATTCCCAGTTCCCTTTGGAATTCCAGCTCTGGAACTTCGGCTTCTGCCGTAGCTGGAGCTGCTTGGTGCAGAATTCCTGGGATTCCCATCCCTCCAGAGCCAGCAGCCCAAGCTGAGGGAAACTTTTGGGGCTGGCTGTGGGATTTGGGCATCTCTGACCCTTCTGGGAAGCTCCCGGGGGCTTTAGGGGCTGCCACAGGTCAGGAAGGAATTTTTTGTGTCCATTCATGGAGGAATTTTGGGGCTGCCACAATGGGGTCAGGCAGGAACTTTTTTGTGTCTGTGCCTGGAAGAGTTTTGGGGCTGCCACAATGGGAATTTCCTGTGTCCCTGTGTGGAGTTTTGGGGCTGCCACAATGGGAATTTCCTGTGTCCATGTGTGGAGTTTTGGGGCTGCCACAAAGGAGTCAGGCAGGAATTTTTGTGTCTGTACATGGAGGAGTTTCAGGGCTGCCATGATGGGAATTTTTTGTGTCTGTGTGTGGAGTTTTGGAGCCACCACAATGGGGTCAGGCAGGAATTTTTTGTGTCTGTGTGTGGAGGAAATTGGGGCTGCCACGCTGGGAATGTTTTGTGTCCATTCATGGAGGAATTTTGGGGCTGCCACAATGGGAATATTTTGTGTCTGTGTGTGGAGGAGTTTGGGGCTGCCACAATGGGAATATTTTGTGTCCATTCACGGAGGAATTTTGGGGCTGCCACAAAGGACTCAGGCAGGAATTTTTGTGTCTGTGCATGGAGGAGTTTCAGGGCTGCCATGATGGGAATTTTTTGTGTCTGTGTGTGGAGTTTTGGAGCCACCACAATGGGGTCAGGCAGGAATTTTTTGTGTCTGTGTGTGGAGGAAATTGGGGCTGCCACGCTGGGAATGTTTTGTGTCCATTCATGGAGGAATTTTGGGGCTGCCATGATGGGAATTTTTTGTGTC
>VYXF01007263.1:146764-158538 GCA_013397295.1 Polioptila caerulea
AGTGTGGTGACACTGGGGACAGCAGTGTGGTGACACTGGGGACAGCAGTGTGGTGACGCTGGGGACAGCAGTGTGGTGATGCTGGAGACAGCAGTGGCCAGTCCCAGCCCTGTCCCTGTCCCTGTCCCTGTCCCTGTCCCTGTCCCTGTCCCTGTCCCTGTCCCTGTCCCTGTCCCTGTCCCTGTCCCTGTCCCTGTCCCTGTCCCTGTCCCTGTCCCTGTCCCTGTCCCTGTCCCTGTCCCTGTCCCTGTCCCCACAGTGCTCTTCGGGCAGTTCGCCTTTTTCCAGACGGCGCTCAATGATGTGGTGGAGGTGCACGATGGCCCCACGCAGCACTCGAGGCTGCTCAGCTCCCTCTCGGGCTCTCACTCAGGTAGGGAGCTGCTCCCTGTCCCTGTCCCTGTCCCTGCTGGCGAGAGCAGCTCTGTCCCAGCTGGCACCTGCCCCGTGTCCTGGCAGTGCCGCTCGTTCCTTCACCTCTGTCTCTCCCCTTTTCCCTCCTCCCCACACAGGGGAATCTTTGCCGTTGGCCACCACCAACCAGATCCTCATCAAATTCAGCTCCAAGGGTCAATCCACAGCCAAAGGTTTTCATTTTGTCTACCAAGGTGAGTTCAGGTGTGTTCTGGAAGTGTCCTGGTGCTGCTGCCAGGGGTGTCCTGAGTGTCCTGAGCTGCTTTTGGTGTCTGGGGGTTCTGAGCAGGGAATATCACAGGGAATTAGGATTCCTTTGGGAGCAGAGCTCTGGCAGGGCTGTCTGGCTGCTGTGGGTATTTTGTGTTCAGCCCTTTCATTCCCACTCAGCCTGAACCCAGGATCAGCATCAGCCCCATCCCAGTGTCACACCCTGAGTCACACAGGGAATCTGGAGATTTATCCCACAGCAATTCTCCCCGGTGGCGTTTTTAGCACTTTGCTGGGTGTAAGCAGCTGAAATCCCGTCTGGCAGCTCAGAAATCCTCCCTCTGTTCATGTCACAAGCTCGGGACTGTCACACTCCTGCCCCTTGATCCTGTCAGTAACAGCTTTGTGCTGCACTGGGCGAGAACAACTCGGGGATTTTATGGGAGTAAATAGCAAATGATGCACGGAACAGTGGGAAAACAGAAGGGATTTCTCACCCACGTGCTCCCTGGAGTTATCTGTGGGAACATCCAGGCTTTTTCTGCGAAGAAGGGACAGACACTGGCATGACCTGAGCCTCCTCCAGGGGTGAAGCGAGGCATGGTTTGGATTTTGGAGCAGTTAGAGATCTGTTCTCTTGAATTCCTGCCTAATGAGTGTGAAACAGCCGTGGTTGTGATTGTAATCTTCAAAGAGCCCAGCAGAGCAAAGGTTTTGATGAAACCAGGGAAGGTTTCCTCCTCCCTCCTGCAAGAGCTGCATGGGAAGCAAGAGGAAAAGGGCGAGCCAGCCTTGATTTGGATCTGCCTGGCCAGACTCTAATTAGCTAAACACTCATAAATTTCAAGCAACTCAGAGGAAAATATTAATTGAATTCTTCCTCGGCAATAGACCTGGTTTTTTGATGAGTTTTTCTCCTCACTTATCTGCCAGACTCATTCCTGTCTTTGACTGTAATTCCCAATACTCTGCAGGAATATCAACAATTTCAGCACCATCACAACTTAAATCCCCCTTTTCTCTCTTTTCCAAAGATTTTTTCCAATTGCTGTTCCTTCATGGCCATGAGGCCCAGGGAGCTGAGGAACCCAAAGGGTTCCCCATGGAGGCTCCTGCACTGGGTGACAAAACAACTTTTTGGGAAGCCACTGCCAAATCCTTTGGTTTCCCTGGGTAAAAACAACCTTTTGATGTAGGGAAAGTTCTCCCGAGGGAGGCAGCAAGGGGGGGTTCTGGATGTCCCAGCTGCTTTTATTTCACATATAGAACCATTTAATCATTAAGGTTGGGAAAAACCTCCCAGATCTTCAAGCCCAACCTTCATCCAAGTGCCCCTGTGCCCACCCAGTGTCACCCAGTGCCATCTCCACCCAATCTGGCATGGAACCACTTGAACTCAGATCACCTGAGTTGGCAGAACTGGGAGTGAAATGTTTCTTTCTTCCTCTTCTCAGTGGTCATGTTTGGATTCAGCCCCGACACTTTGGGGTTTTAGGTACAATCAGCCCATGGTCATGTTTGGATCCAGCACCTCCTTGGAGTTTAAATTCTTTGGGATTTAGGTAAAATCAGTCAATGGTCACATTTGGATTCATCCCCAATACTTTGAGGTTTTAGGTACAACCATCCCATGGCCATGTTTGGATTCAGCCCTGATACTTTGGGGTTTTAGGTACAATCAGTCAAAGATCATGTTTGGGTTCAACCTCTCCTTGGGGTTTAAATTCTTTGGGATTTAGGTACAACCATCCCACGGCCATATTTGGATTCAGCCCTGATACTTTGGGATTTAGGTACAACCATCCCACGGCCATATTTGGATTCAGCCCTGATACTTTGGGATTTAGGTACAACCATCCCACGGCCATATTTGGATTCAGCCCTGATACTTTGGGATTTAGGTACAACCATCCCACGGCCATATTTGGATTCAGCCCTGATACTTTGGGATTTAGGTACAACCATCCCACGGCCATATTTGGATTCAGCCCTGATACTTTGGGATTTAGGTACAACCATCCCACGGCCATATTTGGATTCAGCCCTGATACTTTGGGATTTAGGTACAACCATCCCACGGCCATATTTGGATTCAGCCCTGATACTTTGGGATTTAGGTACAACCATCCCATGGCCACGTTTGGATTCAGCCCCGACCCTTCGAGGCTTTAGGTACAGCCAACAGCCAGCCTCGCACTCCGCACCCCTCAGCGTTCAGACACTGGGCGATCTCGGTGTAAAACCGACGGATCTTTACTCCAGCTTTGCCCCTGCCCCGACTAACGCTGCCGTGTCTCCCTTCCCTCCCCACTCCGTGCCAGCCGTGCCCCGCACCAGTGCCACGCAGTGCAGCTCGGTGCCGGAGCCGCGGCACGGGCGGCGCCTGGGCAGCGACTTCGCCGTGGGCGCCGTGGTGCGCTTCGAGTGCAGCCCCGGCTACGGCCTGCGCGGCTCGGCCGCCATCCAGTGCCTGGCCATGCCCGGAGCCCTGGCACAGTGGAACGCCTCCGTGCCCACCTGCGTGGGTAGGTGGTACTGGGAAACTGGTGGGGTTGGGGTGGGTGGTGCTGGGAAAGGCATGGGAGCAGGGTGGGTGGTACTGGGGAAACCGGTGGGGTTGGGGGGGGTGGTACTGGGAAAGCAGGCGGGGTTGGGGTGGGTGGCACTGGGGAAACCAGCAGGGTCAGGGTGGGGGAAACTGGGAAAACTGGTGAGGTCAGGGTGGGGTGGGTGGCACTGGGAAAACTGGCGGGGTTGGGGTGGGGGGCACTGGGGAAACCAGCAGGGTCAGGGTGGGGGAAACTGGGAAAACTGGTGAGGTCAGGGTGGGGTGGGTGGCACTGGGAAAACTGGCGGGGTTGGGGTGGGGGGCACTGGGGAAACCAGCAGGGTCAGGGTGGGGGAAACTGGGAAAACTGGTGAGGTCAGGGTGGGGTGGGTGGCACTGGGAAAACTGGCGGGGTTGGGGTGGGGGGCACTGGGGAAACCAGCAGGGTCAGGGTGGGTGAAACTGGGAAAACTGGTGAGGTCAGGGTGGGGTGGGTGGCACTGGGAAAACTGGCGGGGTTGGGGTGGGGGGCACTGGGGAAACCAGCAGGGTCAGGGTGGGGGAAACTGGGAAAACTGGTGAGGTCAGGGTGGGGGGGGGGGCACTGGGAAAACTGTCGGGGTTGAAGTGAGTGGAACTGGGAAAACTGGTGGGGTCAGGGTAGGTGGCACTGGGAAAAACTGGTGGAGTTGGGATGGGTGGCACTGGGAAAGCCATCAGGGCCGTTCAGAGCCGTGTCTCTGGGTTGTGCTGGAAAGGCTCTGGGGTTGGATGTTGGTGGCACTTGAGGGGCTCTCCCAGCCCAGGGTATTCTGTGGTAAAAATCAACAGCAAAACCAAGCACTTATGAAATGTAGCAAACCTCTTTAAAGCTGTTTGTGGTGCTGCCCAGAGAGGTTGTGGCTGCCCCATCCCTGGAAGTGTCCCAGGCCAGGTTGGGCAGGGATTGGAACAGCCTGGGATAGTGGAAGTGTCTGGGTGAAGGGATTTGGTGACCCTTAAAGTCCCTTCCCACCCAAACCATTCCATGATTGTCTGATACAATACAAAGCCCAGCCTGGCTCTGAGTAAGAACAGTTTAACCCCAAATTCCAGGGAATTGACATTTTGATCCAATACTCTTGTGAGATCTGGGACAGCATCTTGAATAAATGAGGTCTGGCTGAAAGCTGCTTCCACCTCCTCTGAAGGGGAGCAGCTCCTGAAGATCATCCTCGTGTGTTCCCCACACCCAAGGAATGTGCCAGAAGTTGCACAAAAACCAGAAAAGTTACTGGAAGGAGGATTATTCCTACAAATCTCATCCTCAAATCACACCCAGTCCTTGATTTCTTGTCGTTTCATGATGTTTTTAGCACAGAGCCAATTCCTTCTGCTCTCCTCATTGCAGTGCCCTGCGGGGGGAACCTGACAGAGAGGAAAGGAACCATCCTGTCCCCAGGCTTCCCCGAGCCCTACCTGAACAGCCTCAACTGTGTGTGGAAGATCACAGTGCCCGAGGGAGCTGGGATTCAGGTACAGCCAGGAGGGACACACACACAGAGGCCCCGTGTGGGGAGGTCACTGCTCCTCCTAGGACAGGGATGGATTGGTGTGGAATTCTCTGCAGTCAGGCATTTAGTGCCAGCAGTTGGCAGGGGCTCGGTGGTGGTGTGTGTGTGACCAGGGGAGGCTCAGCTTGGAAGGTTCTTCCCCCCCCAGGGTGTTGGGCAGTGCCCAGAGCTCCAGGAGCATTGGCAGGGAGGCACAGGGTGGGATTTGGGGAGGAGCAGGACCGTGGTCCCTCAGTGTGACCTTATCTGCCACAAAAGAGGGGGAATTGGGGTTAAATGGGAGGAAGAAGTTTTTTATCATGGTTGTCCAGGGGGGCTGTGGTAGTTCCAACCCTGGAAGGGTCCCAGGCCAGGCTGGACAGGGTTTGGAACAGCCTGGGACAGTGGGAGGTGTCCCTGCCCATGGCAGAATTTTTGGGATAAGATGAGCTTTAAAATCCATCCCAACCCCTTAAAATCTTCAATCCCATGTTTTTGGGGCTCCCACCAGTGCTGAGGTCTCCACTCCCACATGGCACTGGGATCTGCTGTCACCTGGTCACCATCCATCCATCCTGGTCACCATCCTGGGACTTCCAGGAGGGAAAAAAAAGCCCTTGGAGGAAGATTTTGGTCCCCAGGACCTAAAACAGCTGCAGGGAGGGGGCTCAGGGCAGCCCCCAGGGACAGAATGACCACGGAGCTGGAGCTGGATCCTTGAGTTCCTTTGGATTCTCCATTATTAGATCCTAATTCCAGCACCTCTTTACCCCCTTTTTGCACAACAATTAAAGGTTAAACAACTGTAAATCAGGGGAGGAGGTGAAATGGAAGCTTTCTTGGTAGCAGCACTCAGGAGCAGGAATTTTATGTAATCAGGGTAGGAGCTGGCACTTCTGCCATGAATTATTCATTCCCAGAGCAAACCTTCCTGAGTGAATTAATTTATACACGTGGCAGTAAATAGATGCAGATCCCTTGTGAATCCACATGTCAGACTAGAATTAGGACCTTAAAAATGTTTATTCCGTTAAGCTGGAGGAGGAGGGGGGGGGACAGAGGAGAATAAATAATTTAGGCGGTGTAAGAGCAAACAAAACGCTCGTTCTCACTCCACTTCCAATAATGTAAATCACAATAGGGGTGTAATGAGGCAGGGAAAAAGGGAAAAAGGGTCAGTGGGAGCAGGGATGGCTCCGTGGGGGTCACTTCGATTCCTGCTGGATGAACTCCACTCACTTTCTGCTAAAAAAAATATTTGAGAGGAACTTTACAGCCGGTTTTATTACCCGGAGTAAATCAAGGAGGAAATGGGTTTAAAAGGCTGAAGTGGGGGGATTGATTTTTTTTTTTTTTAATTATTTTATTTTCAAACGGGGATATTTGATTTGATGTTCAGCAAGGCAGAGGGAAGTGGGGAATTGGGGTGGGTGAGGAAATCAGGGAATGAGATTTGGGGAAAAGGGAAGGGGTTCACACGTGTGTAGTCAAGGTTTGAGGGCACTGAACTTTCCTCACTGCTCATTTTCCCCAATTTTCCAGCGCTCTCCTTGTTTGGAGCCACAACTCATTCACACTCCTGATTTATCTTTAAGGTTCCTTTTGTTTTTCTGGTGTTTTTGGTTTTTTGGGGGTTTTTTTGGTTGTTTTTTTTTGGTTTTGTTTTTTTTTTTTTTTTTGCCAGTTAAATTTGAGATACCCAGTGTTGGAAAACCTCATCCAGACCTTATGGATTAAATCTGGATTTTCCCCCAAACCAGTGGTTTTTGCTCAGATTTTCTGCCTCACTCTCACCCCATTCACCAAACTTGGGTTTTTAACGGGACACTGAAGGCTTTGAACCCACCAGCATTTAGGATTTAGGCAAAATCCCTGTTAGTGGTAATAAAAATTAATGGAAAACCTCACTCAAGCACGAGCTGGTTTTTGGTATAAATGCAGATTTCTCAGCTCTGATTTTTGCTATAAATGAAGATTTCTCAGCTCTGTTTTTCAGTATAAATGCAGATTTCTCAGCTCTGATTTTTGCTATAAATGCAGATTTCTCAGCTCCCCGGATATTTCTCATCCAAGGATTTGTTTTGATGTTCCCACTAATGGAGTCGAGCGACTTCCTAAGGCCTCCAAACCTTTTGGGGCATGGCAGGGAGAGGTGAAATCTGAAAATGCAGCTCGAGTGATTCCACTAAAAGCTGAGGAACAAGGCAGGAACTTGACTGGATTTTTTTAAATCCTCTTGTTTAATGTGAGGGGTTTCTTGGGTTTATTTTAGCTCCGGGTTGCTGCTGGTTGCTCTCGTTTTAAGGGCTCCAAATCTTCAGGGATTTCTCCAAGCAGGGGGGTAGAAAAGGCTGGGATTCTCTGGAGCAGCAGCAGGAAACAGCATTCCTGTTTGGGAATTTGGGGGAAAACAGCTGGAAAATCCCAGTAGGAATGGTCAAAGGCAGGAGTCTCCAAGTTTTTCCCGTGCTGAACCCCCAGGGTGTGAAAACTCAATTAGTGACCCTTTAATTGCTGTTGATTGATTTATTACCATTCTTTCAGGAACTGTGCTGTTAAATCCTTTTTGTTTCTCTCGGCAGATCCAGGTGATCAGTTTTGTCACGGAGCAGAACTGGGATTCCCTGGAAGTGTTTGATGGAGGAGACAACACAGCCACCATGCTGGGCAGCTTCTCTGGTGGGTGCCACTCCAGCCCATCAGCTCCTGCCTCGTTTGATTCAAAAAATCCACAAAATCCAACTGAACTGCATCAAAATCCAGGAGTAGATTTCAAGGGAATCATGTGCTCTGCTGGATTGGGAATTTCAGCTCTGTCTGCCTGTGGGAAAGGCTGAGAGGGAGCCCTAAACACAAAACCAGTGGGGATTTATTCCTGGAAATGGGAATTCCCTCGGTTTTGCTGGGATGTGAGGCCACCACCCCTGGCAGGGTGACCTCACCTTGTGCCCCAGAGTGGGTGAAGGGCTACAAACAAACCTTGGCTGTGTTTTTCCTTGGAGGCTGGGGAATTGTGGATTTTAGCAGAGCAGGGAGGAGCCAGGGGCCGGGAGCTTGAGAGGCTTTCAAAGGCAGCAGCACTGGCAGAACAACGGCCCAAAATCTGATTTAATGAACAAATGTGCCCAAAGTGCTCTGAGCTTGGCAGGAGGAGGGTCTGGGAGGGACCTGCCTTGTCCTGCTGCTGCAGGGGAATGAAGGAATCCAGAATGTGAAAAACCAAGTTCACCTTTNCTCCTTATCAGCCTTAATTTGGGCCTTGGTCTGTAATTCCTGCAGACGGTCGGTGCTGGAGCTGGGATATCAGCAGCAGATTCTCCATATCAGAGCAGGGCTCTGCACTGGGGGTTATCCTGAGCAGGCACTCAGGTCACTCACTGCACAGACACTTGATCAATTTACTTTACTCCTAAAGAAAACTCTCTCTTTAAACCCATTTCCATCCCACACATGGAGTATCCACCCTATATGGGTGCAAAAAAAACCCCCAATCCCATAATTTGTATTTATAACAACCTTAGATGTACAACACTCCTCTGAATATCTGCAAAAAGCCAACTTTAGAATCTGTGTCTGTAACACGGAATTTTCCTGGACCTCTGCTCCACCCACGCTGTTTCCCTTCCCTCGCTGCTTTTGGTCTGTCAGGAAGCTCCAGAGGCTGAAATCCAGCAGCAGCCACTGGAAAGGCCCTGGGTATTTCTCAGCTGGCCTCATTAGAACCTGATCAAAACCAAGAGGAGCTCGTTAAGTTGAAAGGACTTTGTGTTCTCAGCCTCTCCTGCCGCAAATCTCCAAGGATGAGGCGGAGGAGAGGGATCCTCTCCACGGGCTTTGTGCACCTCTTGTTTTGGCAGGAACCACGGTGCCTGCGCTGCTCAACAGCACTTCAAACCAGCTCTATCTGCATTTCTATTCCGACATCAGCGTCTCTGCTGCCGGCTTTCACCTGGAATACAAAAGTAAGAGCAGCCCCAGCCTTGATCCCGCAGCTCCTGGGGGATGGGGAGGTCCCTGCGGGGCAAAAAAAAAAAGAAAAGTGGGAGAAGGAGCTGCTGAGGCTCCCTGCTCTCTGGGAGGGAGGGATAAACAGAGAAAAGATGGAGCAGAGGGCTGGGATGACCCTCATGGTGCTCTTGGTGGCACCTCTTTGTGTCTGGTGGCACAAAAGGGATTAAAAAATCCGTGGGTACAGAGGTGGGATCTGGGTTTGGGAAGTGCTGCTTGCCAGGGGCTGGCAGAGACTTCCAGCTCTTGGCATTCCCTGCTGGAACAGCCCAAAAATCCTGGCTGGAAGGGCCCTCAGAGGTCATCCCGTGGGACTTGCTGAGGAGAGCAGGGTTAGAGCAGAGATAAAATTCGGTTTGTACATTTTAATGGAGCCTGAGCTTGGAAAAACTGCAGGGATGGGGCTGCACAAACACTCTGGGCAGCCTCCCCTCACAGGCTGGGGGCTAAACTTGCTATTACCAATATTTTCAATCTTATCAATGCTATCAGTGTTATCAATATTGGTAGTGTTATATCAGTGTTATCAGTGTGGGTTTGTGCTCTGGGGAGCTGCAATGTTTTAGCTGCTGCCTGATGAGTGCTGGGGATGTTCCCCACCCTCACCTGCTGGATTTGCTCCTGTCCCCACTGCCCTGGGCACCCTCCTGGATCCAGAAATTTCTGTGCTTTGTGCTCAGAGGTGTCCAGGCCCTGGACAGGATCATTTCCAAGGTGGTTGAGCCGTTCTCCTTCACCTTGGCACAACCTTTGGCAGCTCTGAGGTCGTGTGGGCACCCACTCCTTTCAATTAAAGGTTACAAACACCTTAAAAAGGTCTCCAAGGTCCCCTCCAACCCAAATTCTGTGGGGGTGCAGAGCACCTCAGTGGGTTCCGGAAGGATCCTGATCCCAACACTCCCTGGAATGGCAGCACTTGGCTCCCAGCAGGCCTCGTGCCAGGGTTTTTTGGGAATACAGAGCCCAGCACGTGGTTAAATGTGGTTCTACACTGAGAATGTGTTTTCAAAAAGAAATCCCCAGCGGTGAGAGAACAAACCTGGCTGAGGCTGGGAGATGTGGCAGGGAAGGGAATCCTTTGGGAAAGAGCTGTCAGGTTTGGATGGGGATGACAAAAATTCCTTCTCCCCCCGGGTCTGTGTTTGATTCCTGATGTCTGATCAGGAGAGGTGCAACAGCCCAGCTGCAGGGGGGTTGGGGTGCCTGGGATCTGTTATTGCCTGTGCAAGCAGGGTTTGGATAACACTGGCAGAGAATTGTGGAATATCCTGAGCTGGAAGGATCCACCAGGATCATCCAGTCCAGCCCTGGCCCTGCACAGACACCCCAACAATCCCAAACATTCCTGCAGCTCTGGCAGCCTTGGGAATGTGCCCATTCCCTGGGGAGCCTGGGCAGTGCCCAGCACCCTCTGGGGGAACAACCTTGCCCTAAATCCAACCCAAACATTTTAGGGTTATCCCACAGAGCCACGAGCTGGCTGGGTGATCCTTGCAGCTCCCAGCTCAGGATATTCCATGATTTTCTCAGCCCTGGTGCTGTGTGAGGTTGGGATTGGTGCCACCCAGCCCAGCAGCAGTGAGGGGGTGCAGGAGGGCACTGCCAGCTCTGCCCAGCACATCCAAGGGCAGCTTCCTGCATCTGCTCCGTGCTGAGGATCCCTGTGGGACAGGGCTGGGAGCCAGCCTGGAGCTGCTGCAGCTCCCTGGCTCATCCCAGGCCGGTCCCACGGCAGAGCAGGGAATGCTGAGCTGCTCAGGCACGTGGGGACAGCTCTGTCTGTGCCCCCAGCCCTCCCTGGGGCACTGCAGGGCTGGTTCCTGCTGGCCACGGGGCTGCTGAGTGGTTCTGAGCACGGCTCTGGTCTCTGGGGCCAAGCCACGTTCTGGTGCTTTGGGTTTGTTCCAAGGCTGCAAATGGGTTTGTGGATGGTGCAGTTCATTGTGTGAAGTGGCCACAGGAACGCTGCCCGAGGAGCTGTGCCTGCCACATCCTTGGAAGTGTCCCAGGCCAGCTTGGAGCAGCCTGGGATGGTGGGAATTGGGTGGTTAAGGACCCTTCCAAACCAGTGTGAGCTTCTCTGAAGGGGAAAGGGAAAGGGGAAAGGAAAGGGAAGGAAAAGGGAAAGGAAAGGAAAGGAAAGGAAAGGAAAGGAAAGGAAAGGAAAGGAAAGGAAAGGAAAGGAAAGGAAAGGAAAGGAAAGGAAAGGAAAGGAAAGGAAAGGAGAAAGGAAAGGAGCTGGGACTGTGCTTTAGAGCCAACCAGCGCTAAACCTTCCAGGATTTGCTGTCTTTACACACCGAAACCTTGTCCATCATTGAATCCAGCAGGATTACAGCCACCACAGGATTGGGAGAGAAAAAATGTGCCCAGCCTGTGCTCTGGGAGCTGCAGGAATCCTGTGGCTGTGACTTTCTTTCTTCTCCACCTCTTTTCCAATCAATAAATCCTTTGAGCACCCTCCTGCAGAAATCATGGCCAGGTTTTTCATGAGCCTGTGGATTATCAGCCCTGTCTGTTCCCTTGGCTGAGGAAATTAATAGGTGTTGATTTTCAGGGCAGCTGGAATTAAGGTGATTTCTGCTCTGTTTGTACAATTGGACTCTCCCAGCCCTGAGGGGTTTTTTTCTGTTCCCTCTGGGAGGAAGTTGGGAGAGATGAACTAAAACAGGGGAGGAAAAAACTCTGCCTTCTCCCTGGCTGGGTTCCTCAGGCTGAGCTCTTACCTCTGCGTGCTCCAAAGCCAGGAACAATTTGGGACTGAGTGAAAGCCACTGGTGTGAAGGGGAAGTTATTTAAAGCCGTTTAAGCCGTTTCCCTCCTGCCTCTCTGAAGGTCAAGCAGCACATCCAGGAGCGGGGAGGGAACACGCTGGGAAGCGTGACTGGGCTTTGGGAGGAGACTCAGCCTCTCCTGGCTCCTTTTCCTTTACATTTTCCCCGTCTGGGAGTCTGTGGAGCGGAGCAGGAGAAGGGGGGAGAGGGGAGATGAATGGAGAGGAGAGATTTGGGAAGGAGAGAGGGAAGGGAAGGGAAGGGAAGGGAAGGGAAGGGAAGGGAAGG
>VYXF01007264.1:0-16522 GCA_013397295.1 Polioptila caerulea
GAACTTGCACTGCAACAGGTGTGCCTCGAAAAATCTATGAAATGAGAATGGGCTTCAAGATTAGTGATGATTGTGTAAAAATTACTTTGACATCAGAGTATTTTGAAATGGGGGCTCTCCCCTGAGACCCAGCCTTGCACTCTGTGGAGGTTTTAGCAGTGACTCAAGGACCATCTCTTTGAGGCATGTACAGAGTCAGAGAATCTCAAAAACCTTCCTGCCTGCTTTGGTGCTTTGGCTAAAATCTGCATTTACCAGTATTTTTATTGAAGCACTGAATAAAAAACCAGCATGATTAAGGCAGGATTTAATGAAAAGTACAGGATTTGGGAGACACATGCAGTACTCTAAGCTATGTGCACAATAAAAGCAGAAAGTAGTGACTGTCCTTATTCACTTGCAAATATGTGGGAGCTGCATGACAAACTCCAGACACTAAATTTTTTTCTATAAGGATTTGGAAAATATGTACAATCTGCATCCAAGTGTGGGCCAATATTCCCAAGTAATTTTTTTTCTCTGTGTCTGTTAGCATTAAGAATTCATTTTATACAGCATAATATCTTCCAGAGACACAGTAAGTTTTCCAGATAACACCAACATATTCTGGAGTTGCTCATTATATTTCTCCTGTTTTGCTTAAGAACCCAGGAGTTATTTTGGTATGCTATTTCTGAGTGACTGAATATTAGAGGGTATTTATGTTACTGTATAAAATACTTCATAAGAGATTACACTTGATGTAAACAGTCTCTAACTTGTTTTATGGTTTTCACAAAACACCTTAAAAATTTCTAGTTCTGTAGAAGTTTTTTTTCCCCCTTTTTGCTTGGAAATTTATATTTTCTATTTGTTCTCCAAAGAAAAAACTTTTATGAGAAGGTAACTGTTTTGTATGTGAAAGTTTTAGTACATCTGAGCTACTTCACATGTTGACTTATCTTGGGGAATAAACAAAAAATGTGTTCTGAGTTGCTGGGAGGAGAAACCTTTAGATAACCCTATTTAAATTTGTAGTGAAAAACTGAAAGTACAAATGCTTCTTCAGAATGCAGTTTTAAATACACTTTTATACATTGGTAAGTAGTTATTTTTATTTGCAGAAGAATGCAGAAACATATCTTTCTCCAGGTACACCTACAGCAGCAAGCTGGCAAACCACAGAATAATTACACCAAAGGCAACTGAAATCATCTTTAAGAGAACACCCTCAAAAATTACTGGCTGCTCTGTGTAATAAATGCCAGTGTGCAGTCTCAAGATGACACCTAAAGCCTTGGTTAATAAATGTAATCCAATTAATCCTCTTAATGCAAATAATGTGCACTGCCAGCCTGTGACAGAAGTGCACGGGTCTGTGGCGACTTGTACATTATGTTCAGCTTTTAGTAAATAAAACATGTTGTGTAGCAAAGTATGGGCCAAAAAAAAACTTAATGGAAAATGAGTCTGTCCAGTCAGTCTCTACCAACATCATTTTCAGCTGTGTATTCACTATTTTATCCCAGGGGGATGGATGGATGGATGGATGGATGGATAGATGGATGGATGGATGGATGGATGGATGGATGGATGCCCTGTTGGAGGGCACTGTTGTGATAATTAGTCACCACATGCCCAGTGTAATCAATGGATCACTACATGGCTACTGCTACTTCAATATGGTTTCTTCCATCATATTTACAAGAACGTTTAACTATCTTAAAAGTTCAGTTTTGACATTTCACAATGGAAACTCCTGTCTGACATAAAACTGGTTTCCAGTGGTTCCACTGCACAGTGTGCCTGAAATTACAAGTGCAGCATTGCCTTAGTTTTCCAGGATACTCACAACAGCAGCATTAAGGGAGTGTAATAAGTATCAGGTAATCCATGTTAAGTACTCTTAATATAAAAGTGTGTAGTTAGGAAACCAATATAGCCTAGTAGAAGCCTAGGTGTTAACTTTTTGGCAACTCATGGTGGAAGGCTCAGCTTTTTACTGGAAGTTCTTCTAAGTATATTTAGCTGAGCTTTTCTCTTTGTCTCTGTGACAATATATAAAGAAAGCTTAGTTTGGCTGCCTTATTGATTGTAAGTGGAAGGATAAGCTGCTAAATCTCTCATTTGAGTACTCATGTCTTTGAATTTTGTCAATTTTTAAACTGGACAGCTTTTTTTAATAACCATTAAAGTGAAGGATATTTCTCAAAGGCTTAGAGTAGCTGAGCTAATAACTTTTCTATATTAAAACAAAATGAAAGCCAGTTTAAATACCTGATGACAAGTGGCTAACACTGTGAGGTGTTAAGCTATCCCTGGAACAGCTTAGTAAGAAACTACACAGTATGAATCTTAGCTTTGCTAACAGTTTTGTCAGGCAGTATTTCCAGTCACTTCATACCAGATGCCTCAACACCCTGATCAATATCAAGAAAATGTTACATGTCCAACCCTCAAAAGGTAAACTGGGTTGTTTGGGTTTGGGGGTTTTTTCACTCATCTGTATGTAAGATTAGGGTTGGTATTGTTTCTTTTAATGCTGTTTTAGTAAAATGTTAACCCAGTGCATGTTCCCAGCGTGGACAGTTCAGGAGTGACATGGATGTGCACCAGGTTTTTGGAGAGCAGAATGACAGCTAGCATAGGATGTGCTTCTTCTACCTTCTACCCCTTCAGTCCTGCATCAAAGAAAGAAGATAGTCTGTAGAAGACTTTTTGTATTTGTCTTTACTAGTGCTTCAGAAAGGGAGCACTGTTCATGCCCTTATGAAGCATTATGCCCACTGCCTGACCTCCCTGGACCTAACACCCATTTACTCAGACTCTTCTACTTCACAGGGGAATTCCTGCTTGGTATTTACACCATTCATTTATCCTGTAGACATGTAAAAGGGGCATGAGAATGCTTTTGGGCATGTCAAGCTGATGAGCTGGGCAGGTAATGGAGAAATTCCTTAAATGATTAAAAACTCTGCTAAGCAATTGCTGGTTTATGGCTGCTTGGCAGAAAAGCACACAGAACAGCCATGTAGCCACCTACCTCATTCTCTGTGGATTTTTAACAGTTTCCAAGGCAACTGGAAACAGAAACATCTCTGTAAACCAGAGCTTCCTAGAACTCTCCACTTCAAGTGGTACTCATAGTCATTACAGCTTTCTCCTCATCACCGAGTTTTCACCAGATTTTTAAAAGATCTGCAACTAAATTTGTTCCATCAGTGACTTTGAGATTTTCTTCCCTAAAAATATAAAATGGGGGTGGCAAGCATTATTTTGACTTCTTGAGGAGATGTGGAAAGATACCATAAGCCTTCCCTTCTGAAACACTAATTATGAGCAGCCCATATGCCAGAGCTGTTTCCATAAACTAAGCAGGAGGGGTCCACAAGGAAACAATTACAGAAATACAGAGAAACTTAGTTTGCAGCTGTCATTTGAGCAAGGTCTACCATGAGATGTCTCAGTCTTCAGTGAGACTTTTAGCCAGAGCATGGCACCAGGTGAGACGACTGTACAGAACAGAGGGAAGTTTCTTCTCCTCACTCCTGTGGACATAGTACTGCATTTTTATAGAGCATTCTGAAAAGAAATGTCTGTATTCTGTGGCAATCTGTCCAAAGAAAAGCCAGCTGCAGATATTTTAGCAAAAGACAGTTATACCCACTGAGTTATACCCACTAAGGCAATATTTTTGCCAAAACCAGTGCAAGTAAGGTCATAAGATTGGAAACAGCAAATTTATGTTTAAGAATGTCTAGTTATGAAGGTCTGAATTTACAGGAAAACCAGAATAAATGCATGAAAAAATTCAGCAATGACAGCTCTACAAAAATCTGTGTAGTGTGTTAAATCTGCAATGTTATATTTTCTAGACTGCTGTTCTGCTGTACTGATTTATTACACTAGAGGTACAAAATGTTAAAGGATGTTTCATAGTTAACGACCACGTTTTTGTCCTTGAAGAAACAGGAACCTCAAGCCTAAATGAAACCAGTTTGAAATATTTCACTTGTATGCTCTCTACTGCTTTTGACTTTCTTTGTGTGACTTTGGCCCAGACAGCATCTCTGTGTCTCAGCTTTAGAGATATTGAAGGTATTCTTTCAGCATTATTTTTCTATGAAAAAGGAATTTAGATAAAAATAAGAAAATAAACTCCCTAAAGCATGATGAAAGAGAATAATAAAGAGATTATAGGTATAGATAATATATGCCTATAACATATACACATAATACATATATATACACATATATGTACTTTAATTAGTAGCCTAGACTCTTAGATTATTTAATTCTTCAGGTGTAAGTTTGAATGGTCAGATGATTCATCCTTTAAGGTAAAAGCATATCTGTAGCATGACATTCTCAGATCATTCCCTACCATTGGTAAAATCTCCAAAATGTGTCTATAAATGGGCAAGCAGAAGTAACAGTAATAGAACTGTGCAATCAGAGTTAGGATGCAAAGTGTGCTCTTTTAGGAGTTGACCAGATGAGGTGGCAGCCAGAGACACCTGTGAAAAGCTGCAGTAAATGACTCCCAGGGTCAGTCTGGGAAGCTGTTCACTCAAACAGGGGGCTTCCTTGGAGTAAAAGGAGTGTCTCTCTCCTCCATCTTTTTTATTTTGGATGAGGAGCATGGCTCAGCTGCTGAAATAATTCACCTAGTGTGATTTTAGGTGCTGTAGGCTGTGAGCTGGGATCCAGAATGATGCAGGTCTCCATAAGCCAGTCCCCTGTAAGGATGTCTCAGATTCCTGGGATATGTGAGTCGTGCTTAGCAAAGGAGTTCCACCAAAGGGCTCGGTGTTCCAGCTTCTAGAAACATCCACTGGTGGTCTCCTCCCCACCAACAAGTCACCTTCTAATGACCATGAGAACAGCTGGGGAGACAACAGGCAAAAATCCAGAGAAGTAAGAGGGAGTGAGGAAAACATTAACAAAAGGAAGGAGACAACATTTGGAACCAGGTGTAGGAAGGAGTTCAATTAAGACTCATTCCTCTACCCCACTTGCAAAATCCTGTGCAGACACTTCCCACCAGTTACCACCGTGCCATGGGCTGCAGTGGAACAGGAATGTTCTCCTTCTGGGCAGTGATCTGCCTTGATTTGACCTTGGGAGCCCTTGGTTTAGGCCCTTATATTTCTGCAATGGGAAGAAGAATGCTTCTTATTTAAATATTGTATTTTATGCTGTTATAAGTACATACTGGCATAATAATGACAATCTGATTGAAGGGAGTAAGAAGGATATAACTGGTTCATTTTTCTACACATTTTACAAAAATAACATTCATGCTTTTAAATATTTATGTTATAATGCCCTTGGTCATTTTATTTTTACTATATTAAAGTATTATCTTAGGGTAAAAATAACTTAAATTCAAATTATAATGTCTGTATTGAATCACATGAATCAAAGCATTGTATCTGGCATTTCTTCATTAATTTTCTTGAGAAATAGATTTGAATTTTAATATTTTGTGGTGGAATTACTACTGCTTGTGTCAATTATGCTCATTTCAAACATTTAAAATAAATATTTTCTTTCAAAAAAGAAGTTGTTTTCATTGCTTTTCCTTTAAGGAGGCACATGTTGGCAAAACATAAGTCAGCTGCACTCCTAATGTTCCCTGGAGGTCAGTTTTAAAAAAATACACTAAAATTAACAAACTTTGATTGAGGTCTCCTGTGTCTGTTCTTATTCTATCTACTCCTTAGAACATTCCTTTTTAAGATTCTCTAATCAAATTCTGATGTGTGATGAACTAGTGTAGGATGAGCACCATGACCATTGTACAGCTTGAGTTTCAAAATTATGTTTTGGCAATTTTCTCCAAGGAACAAAACTTACCTGGAGATGAAGAAATAGATGATGATGATGAGGAAGAAGAAGAAACAGAAGAAGTAGAAGAAGTAGAAGGAAAAGAAGAAACAGAAGGAGATGAATCAGAAGAAGAAACAGAAAAAGAAGAAGAAAAAGAAGAGGAAAACAAAGAGGAAAACAAAGAAAAAGAAAAGGATCGTAAATCACCTGAGGGAGAGACAAGCAGTAGTAGTAGCAGCACTGTGGAAACTGGAGAGGTAAAAGCCCTTACTGCTATTAAGTGACTGGTCTTGGAAAGAATTGATTCTGTCACTAACTTCAGTTTGATACATGTGTAGCTATCCTTTAAATGCAAAGTTGTTTGGGGTGGTTTTGGTAGACAAACACATGCAGGTGTTAATAGTTTAACATCATAGTTAAACATCTTTTTTTTAAAAACGATTTTGAAAGAGGGTTTTTTCTGGTGGGTTTTGTTTTGTTTTGGTTTGGTTTTTTTTTGATCTATAGACAGAAGAGACTACTCAGAAAGAGACCTCAGAGGAGACTCCTCAGAAAGAAACCACAGAGAAGACTCCTCAGAAAGAGACCACCATTCAGCAGGGTAAGAATACAATTCCTAAGCATAGGACACTCTAAAGACAGATAAAAGTTTTCTAAACAATATTACAAAAATACTGGACAACAAACACTGTTCTTGTTCATAGTTGGCAAAGCAGTTCTGGAGAGGTAATGAAACTTGAGGGGCAAACTCCCATTATTAATTGTTAATGATTTGAAAGGAATAAATACTTTTCCCAGTTACATGTTGGAGGAAGTCCACAAGAAGGACTTTCTCTTAGCAGGACTGAATCCTGCTAAGTTATTTTCGTACAGTGCCAGAGTCTTGGTAATTTTATTGTCTCTCAGGCAACTTCTTTAGGTGCCCTGTGCCTCACTTCAGTCAAGAAGCTTCTCAGAATTCATCCCCATCTTTTTCAGCTGACATTTCCTCATTCCATTCACAAAGAGATTATTTGAGGTGAAATGTGATAATTGCTGAACACTGTTCAGGATGCTGAAGATGTAAGTCTAGAAGCTCCTTGCAGCTTTGATGGCAGTTTATGAGAACTGAATATTCCTTTAGAAAAGCTGGGGAACATGAAGTTGGGTGCCCTATGAGTGTAGGACTTCTTTTATTTTAGACATTTTGAGATAATCTAGAATGGTTCTCTTGAATAAAAATAACAAGTGTGGTATAAACCAGACCACAGCCTTCATAATGAAGAAGCTATGCCATTTATTTTCAATATTATAATGGAAATAGCTTGTACAGAAGGGATGCTGAAATATGTTTCCATTATCCAGTGATCTGGAAGTTTTGATATTAAGTTTGAAACTTATATGATTCATACAGAGAGTATAGGAAAATTTAAACACAGGAACATCATCCAAGATGGAAAGTTTTTCGTTTCCCAGAATTGTTTCTATGGAATACAATTCATGCTGAGCTGTAACTCCTGCCCTAAAAGTCAGCTTTGCCAAATTAGAATATATGTGCAAATAAGTGTGCAAGACATTTTCTCCTGTCAAGAGGAAACTGTGAGTGTCAAATACATATTTTATGTATTGTTACTGCCATAAGTGTTCTGTTCTTAAAAATCGAGCATCTGGAGAGTAATACCAGGACATTATATGGAGATATTAAAAAATAAAAATAGTATTTTCAGGATGAGCATCACGTTTTACGGAATATTCTGATTGCTTTTTAAGTTTTATTTAGTGACCTCTACTTCAAAAATAACTGGAGAGCAATTTTTTTTCTGTTTTTCCATGATGTTTTTCTGATTTGCATGAATCAGAAGAAAGTTAATATAAACGTTTATATTACTGTAGAGGAGGAAAGCACTGACAATGACACTGTGAACAATTCTTCGGAGAACACTGAGGACCAAAAAACTGGAGGAATTGTGGGGAGAAAAAAGGTTTGTGATGTTTCTTTCTAGCTTTGCCGATGACCAAGAGGCCAGTGGGCAGTTACCAAAGCAAATACTTCAACTCACATGATCTGCACAGATAATTAGCAGATAATTGCTTAGCAACCTGTTCCTTCTGCTTAGGACTTGATTTTATTGTTTGATAAAATAAATTTAAGTTGTCCATATAATAGAAATGAGTTAAAGCCCTTTGTGACCTCTTCATGGATGGCATGTCCCTGAAAGAGAGACTGTTTATCACATCATGTACTAGTGAGGTGCAGACTCAGGACTTGATTCCTATGGGACATTATCTAAAGAGATTTCCTCCCCTCTTTGTCTCTGAAAGCAGCAGCTGAGCTCATCGACCTTGCATCTGTTTGCAACATGCACTGATTTTGTGATCATACATATCTCTCTATACAGGCATATGAGAGTACCTGATAAGGAATTTCTCACAGGTTTTAGGATCCAGAGGCTCCTGCAGAGGCTGCTGAGTTTCCTGTTGACAGGAGACCCTGAGCAGCAGTTAACTTTGACATGTGTGTCACTCACTGAGCACAGGCAATGTCAATATTGGCAGTACACACATTTATCAGGAGGCAGAGTAAGCACTTACTGCTCTGGGGCTTTATTTCTGGGCCTTACCTCAGGCTCTTATTTGAAAGAAACCCAAATAAATGCACCACTTAGAGCATTTTGTACAAATTGTACCATGTGTAATTTGACAAAATGCAACCACTTTAACTTTTCTGACTCGCATGTGCTATTTTGCCACATTTCAAATATTGCAAATGCTTTTTGTTAACATTTTTTAGTCATTTTGTTTTGAAAAAAAAAAAAATATTTTACCATGGAGAAATCTGCCAACTTCATTTAACTTTGGTATATACAAAGGGGTTTGTGGGGTTTTTATCTTGAATTTCACTGCTGTTTCAGTCACATCATTTACCTGTTTTTTTCACTTCAGTTTTCCCTGTTTAAACGAAAGCCACTGACAAGCCAGAAGAATAAATGCAGCAGAAAGGAAGACAGCTCTGAAAAGCCATTGCAGAGTGAAGAAAAAGAAAAGGAAGATTTATCTGGTGAAGACAATAAGGATGAAAATCAGAATACACTGGAGAATTCCAGTGAAACTGTGGCTAACCAGGCCAGCAGGATGAAAGTTAACACATGTATATTGCTGTAACACTGATAAAATATATGAGAATGTGACAGTCTTAAAGCACATAGTGCAATTTTTACTTGAAAACAGTTGTGACACAAGATGTTGATGGCTGCTTTTTTTGATTGATTGGATTGCTGTAATTTTAAATAGGCAGAAGATTTTCTTGGTATTTATTGGTAATTTTACTAGTTCAAAATGATATGCTTATCAGCACCTTGCTGGAGTTCTGTGGCCTTAACTCTTGATGTTCTAAAGAAAAATATGGAGTTTTTTATGTGAAAAGTTGAATACAGGCATTTTATGATTTTTGCTAAATAATTTTATTCTGTATCAGTCAATGGAGTACCACTTTCAGCATGATACTCTTACAAAATTATAATATTTGATGTGAGATATTTTTTGGTTTAACAACCCAGTTAAGAATATCGAAGGTACTCACTTAAAAATACATGTTTCTTTCTGTTTTGACATAGAAAAAATAGGAATAAAACTTCCAAGTTAACTTGTAGGCCATTGTGGGAGAAGTTCCTTGAGTATGTGCCTAATTTCAGGCATGGCAGCAGTCCTGCTGGAAACAGTGTCAGTATAGAAGTGTCCTCCCAAACTGGGACAGGGAGAAAGCTTTTATTTCTGGGAAGTGTTGAAAGCCTTTGCTCCTGCTGAAACTGGCACAAGCTGAAGGGCCTCTCCCCTCACTGAATCAGGCCCAGGGAAAACTGGACACCCTCACTCTTGTTTCTGATCCTGTATTCTCTGAAAATCCACTCCTTAATGACTCTCCAGTGAAGCTTTTCTTACAGGAAAATAATGCAACCAGAGGAACTGTGGCATCAGTATGACAAACTGATCATTATGGGGTAAATATTAATGTTTTTCTCAGGCAGAGTGGCTTTTCTTCAGATGGGCACTTAGCAGGAGGAGCCAAAAATCAGTACAAATGAAAACTGCTTAACCCCACTGTAGCTTTAAGAATCAGGAGTTCTTTATTCAGCCAGATGCTCAAGGGGATACCTCCTCCAAAATATTGTGCAGGCTGAGTACAGAAAAAGCTCCTCTTTATATACTGTTTTTTTATACACAAAGTCATTGATTTTCCCAGAATAAATATACACATGATAAATAATTTCCCTGAAATCATTAATATATTTTCCCTCCCCTTTACATGGGATCTTCTGTCCTGGAGGTCTCTTTGCTGGTCCCTGCTGGTCAGTGACCCCAAAGTGGTCAGTGGTTCACACAGTGAACCTTGAAAAGGTGGGACAACTGGGCTGGTTACTTCCCAGTTCTTCCTTAATTTTTTCCTAGTTTCAGAGCTGCTTTAATTTTATATAATAGGTCAGAGTGTCCAGAGTTGATTTTGTCCCAGGAGTTGGTTCACCTGAATGCTTTGTCCTTGTAAGTATGGCAGGTGCCCAGATGTTTTCTCTGTGATACCATAATCATCATACTAAAAACCTGGATGCTTGGGTCATCCTTTGCCAGAGTTAATTAGGATCCTTTTGTGTCTTTTATTTTTCTTTGGGCTACTCCTGGGTTCTGCAGTGAACCTTACATGAAGGGTTTTTCTCCTCCATTATATTTATCTATTTTCTTATTTTTTCTGAATGCACAAGTGGTTTCTGTTCTGCTTGGATACTCTTGAGAAGAGTGAAGTGGAAAAGGAGAAATAAAGTAAATGGTGCCCTCATTAATTTAAATAAGCTTTAATTATTTTTTTAAGGGGAGATCAGTCATGGAAATTTTTACTGTAAGGACAATTTCTTTTTTTAAAGGTGAACGAATTTAGTGAGAAATATTACTTTAAAATGGGAATTACTCTAAAATCTAATGCTACAGAAGTTTATGTAATGGACTGTAAACTGCTGTATGTCTGAGCAGTTTCAGGGACTGGTACATTTATCTTGTCCATGCACTTTGCTCAACAAGAAACAGGAACATCTTAACCCATTCCAATGTCTTTTTTACATGTCTTCATTTTTAATAAAAAAATTTAACAAATAAAACTATTTACATGTGCATGTGTATTAACTTACAGGGTTTTCTAAGAAGTTCACAATATTTATGATAAAAATATGAAGATTTTTTATTACTGAAATGCTTTCATAAACAGATGAGTAGCAAAAAAACCTAGAAATATTTATAGTACATCTTTCTCTGTTTTTTTTTTTCTTTCTTTCTTTCCCAAAGATTAAGTGTATCAACTTAAGTCTTTATTTCTCATTTTTATATTCCTGCCATACAGCTGAGATTGTGCATTAGAATTGTTGGCTTTCTAAAATTTCACTATCACTAGGTGGAGTTTGTGCTCTTCAAAGGTGTAACCAGCCCTGGAGCCAGAAATTCTCCTTCTCATGGCCCCTGAAAGAAGATACTCATTCTGTATCAAATTTTCTGTTTCCAAATTCTCAGAAAACTTTATGTTTTCTGGCATGCTGCTTTTGGCATTACTCTGGTACCTTGGTGTATTTATATAGTGCATTTTGAACGTTCTAAGCTTTGTGTATTTGTAAAAATATAAAGATTAAAAAAATACAGCTACTAATTTATTTCTAAGTATACATGGAAGCACAGTGGTCAAGTTCTGATAATAAATTTAAGTCTGGATCCACATGTTTGATATAAATTGAAGTGCTATCAGTGCACCTGCAGACAGAGATATCCATGTATGTGCACTGAGACATATGTGTATATTTATAGACAAAGAGACACATATACAGACATATGTGTCTATCTGTGTGTGCACAGGGATGATCAAACATGTGCCTGACCTCCTGAAATTTCAATTTAACCCATATATTTACATATGCAATTTTATTGATTTCCAGAAGCATGGGATTCATTTCTGCAGCTGCTGTTCCTATGCAAGTGTGGGGTGATTAAAATTAAAAAAGGAGAGAACATGCTGTTTACACACTATTTAATACACCCAAAGTTAATCATCATGATCATAATTAACTTAGTGTAACTTTTTCCTTTTTCTTCCAGCTATTACTTGTACAGTATGCAAAATACATCCTGTACCTGAGGAATATTTTAATTCATGCTGTTCACATTAGGGTAGTTGAAGTAAATTGAATTCATATCATGATGGTAAACCACTGTTAGTCCTGATAATCAAGAATACAGAAGATAATCTTGCATGACTATTGAGAGACTAAGTATGGGTTCACTTAGAACACACTCATGTACTCGAACTGCTTTAGCTCTTTAAAATATAAATATAAATATAAATATAAATAAATATAAATATAAATTCTCTCACAGTGCTTTTACGAACTACATTATTTATAAGGCTCACTGCTTAGAGGAGTTTACAACATTTTCACACTCTGTTATATCTAAATTCCTTTAAGGACCTAAATAATGTTTTGATTAAGTGTAATGAGACCACCATCAGTGGTGAGAATTGGAGATACCAATGCTTTGGCAGTAAGTTTGCTTTACTCAGTATCTCATAGTGATGAGCTCTAAAGTTCACACCTATTTGCCCTTCAAGACTGTTTTGGAATTCCATTTTATTCATGCTATGTAATTATCACTTTCTTTTTCAGGACCAGATTGTAATGACTCAGCAAAAGCCTTGCAAAATCTAAATCTGGCTAAACTGTAGTTCTATTATTTGTACACAGAGAAGTCTTTTATTTTCGAGACCATTCTCATTTAAAGTCAAAACAGTTTAGACACAGCTGTTTCCAATCACACTCATCAAAAACTGAAGAGATATTAACAGAATTTTAAGGGAGGTTAACAGCATCAAAATAATAAAAAATGCAGAGATTTTCTTCTTCAGTACATCTATTAAACCTGAGACCACGTGTCTGCTGATTTACCACATACTGATGCATCAGTCAGTGTCTAACTGAGAGTGCAGTATTGTCTTCCCCCCAAAATTTTCTGTTTTGCTGGCTGCCTAAGACACACCGACCCTGCCAGATGGAATGGAAAAAGCCAACTGGGGTTCTCCAAGACTTGCTGCACGTGTACTCCATGTATGTGCTTTCTGTGTGCCTGACCCAGACTTTCATGGTGAAATTTTCCATAGCAAGGGTTTTGGTAGTGGAGAAATTGAGGGAAAGTTACTCTCACCATCTCCTTTGTGCCATTGCTGGGAGGAAGGGCACGAGGCCACCTTTAACTGGGAAGAGCCAGTGTAGGGAGCAGAACGGGCTCAGGGGTGGGACACACAGCCAGAGACTGCTGCCCTGAAGAACATTGCATTTCCCTAAAACACACTATTTTAACAGTCAGGGCAGTATCTTTTACATTTTTGACAAGAAGTGTGCCATTGAGCTTTAGGTGTGACCTAGGAAAGAAAGTTATTAGGATGTAACTTAAGTTTGTTATTTCACACAAGAAACTATGTGGTCATCATCTCTNAGAGACTGCTGCCCTGAAGAACATTGCATTTCCCTAAAACACACTATTTTAACAGTCAGGGCAGTATCTTTTACATTTTTGACAAGAAGTGTGCCATTGAGCTTTAGGTGTGACCTAGGAAAGAAAGTTATAAGGATGTAACTTAAGTTTGTTATTTCACACAAGAAACTATGTGGTCATCATCTCTATTATTTAACCTCCCAGAACAAGAATTTTCATTGGTGTCCATCTTCCTGACATTTTTAGCCAATGCTGTCCTCTCATAGGCTGGCCTCTAGTGTTTCTTTCTTGTCATTTTAGGAAAAGCAGCTTTCTATTAGCAAACATGAATATATCACTTAAAAATGCAAAATGAACCAAGTGCCTTTGACAGGCATGGCACGTGCAGGGGAGATGTTAAACATTATTAAAATTTGATTTTAATTAATTTCTGCTCTCCATAAAAAACTGTATTTTTATTATCACTGTAACTGCAGTTGTTAAAGCTATTCTGGCACAGAATAATAAAATTATACTTCTTTACTGCTATAAAAGAAAAGCAGAAAAGAAAAATTATGTCTTCATATTAAGTCTTTGTCGTAACAAGAATATTTTTTTAAGTCTCCAAGAGCACTTTGCTTTGGGCTTTATTTTGCTATCCAACCAAGACATTTTCACATATTACAGTCCTCTAGTGTTGCTTGACTTGAGCCTTGAAAATTTTTTTTTTACCTCTGAACAGTCAAAACCTGCCTCTTCCATGAAGAGCAGACTGCCTAATTCTTGTGTCATGCCAGGAATGCCAGGAACTCCAACTAACCACAAGCTTAAAGAGTTGGAATTTTTTCTATAAAAATTAAAAGCTGAACTGGGAGGAAAAAATGGACTGTGCCTTCAAATTCCATATATGTGACATTTGTTTAATTCATAGTTCCACATGCTTCCTCCTATTAAAAGGTCCCTTAAGAAAACTACAAAAATCTAAATTGTTATTAGGAATTCAATTTTTTTTTCAAGTTGCCATGAATTTGCCTTTCAAGGCCCAGTCTTTTGGGTGATTTCACATTGCTGTCATTCTATCCAACATGAAGAATGAGTGTTGCATTGCACAGAGAAACTCCAGAGCAGATTGGAGTTGGGATGAACACACACCTTGGCACTGGTCTTTTTCCAGGCTCATTTCAAACAGACCATGAAGTTTGCATTCCCACTGCTACTTATGCTCACACTTGTGTCTAAATTTGAGCTGCAAATTGCAGTGTTAGCTCTTAAATCTCTTGCCTTTCTCAAGGCAGTTAGGATACTCCAGGATGTCAGAGGAAAAGCAGCACCACAGGCACGCCCGCTCACAGTGCCCACTGCCAGAACCCCGTGCAGTGGACAGGCAGGACAAAGCAAAAACTCTGCAAACACCAGTGGTTATGCTGTTTGAGCAGATGGAATTGCACATGCACAATCAGGAGCAACAGGAAAGCAGTCTCAGGTCCCACTGATTCCATGAATCAAACAGGATTCTTGCCTGCTCTAACTCACACCACAGCTGCTGTCACCGATGGCACCTACTACAGACACCTTCATCTCTCACGCTGAGGAGACAACCTGGCAAGGAGGATTTGCCACCACAATCACATTTCTGCACTGTGGCCATGCAGCTTGAAATGGCTCAAAAAAGCTGCCCAGGAGAGAGGCAGGGTGGTGCTGGGACAGCTGATGGAGAAGCTGCAGCTGCATTCACACTTCTGCTGGCAGTGGCTTCTTGTACAATGCTCTCGTACCAGTGCAGACCTTGTACTCACAGAAATACCTAAATGAAGGCCAGTGTTTTGGAAATGGGCAGCTACAAGGACAATATACAAAGGGAAATCAAGAGAAACCTGACCCATTAAGATCTGCTTCAGGTACCTTTATTGTGAACTCTTACCAAAGCCTTGCAGCACAGATAAACTGCAGCAATTATCACTATCAGATTAAAGCACTCCTTTTCCTGATGTTCTTCTTTAAACAGAGTAATGTTAATATCTTAATCTCTTCACATGTGGAAATCTAAGAATTCCTTAGACTGTTAAACTGCAGTTGCTCTGATGAAACTGGCATTGTTTTCGTTACCATCGTTCTTTTTCATTTTTTGGCAAACAAGTTCAAAACAGATTATTGAGCCCAAGCATACTCAGATTCCACCTGTACTGGGCACAGCAACTTGGAGAACAGTTTGTGCTGAGGCCCCAGTGCCCATCCACTCTGGAGTATTTTACTCCAGAGGAGCTCTAGCCTGGCCCTGGGGATGCAGGAGGTGCTCTCACTCCTGTCTGCATCTCAGTCTCATACAGCAAATTAGGGGATCCAAGTGGAGAGGTACCCAGGGGCACTCCTTATCCAAAGGAAAAGTTGGATGAAAAGGAAATGCTTTGGAGAAAGCCCCCAAACACAGCACCCACACAGATTTTTATTTTAATTACCAACAAGATTGCATTTTTCTTAGGCCACTTTGGTATAGCCAGCCTCAAAGTGTGGCAGAATTGTCACCTTCTGTTCCAGACTAATATTTCCCCTTGATGACTCTCCTTCCTCTGCAATTCTGTGTCCCTTATTTTTAAAGAAGTATTCCTGTCCTGACTAGATGGTATTTCCCTATTTGTCCAGGAAACAGCACAGAATGTGGGAGGGACCCTTGGAACTCCCTGGGCTCGCTCCCTGTACTACCCCAGCACGCAAACTCTGGCTGGGGCTTGGGTTTTCCCCACACCTTTGCCAGTTTAGACTGCACATTAAATGCTCATGGTAGGAAGTGTAAAAAGAAAGAAACCCCTAATCTATCTGTAGTCAAGCTGCAGGGTTGACAGATGTCAAATCAAAAGTGTTGGAACATAGGATGCTCTGCCTGAAGCCTCCACCTCCGTAGGCTTGGAGTGCCTGGGGGATTTGCTTTCATGTGGAAGGCAGGAGAAAAGGTTTAGTCTTTGTGGTTATGGAACAAAGCCTGAAAATGTAACTCCACAACTCCTCAGCAGCTCGAAAAGTTAATGAGAAATGTGATGACTCCAAACTTTATTTTCTTACTCTCATGACTTAGGGATTTATTTATTTTTTTTAACATTTGAAGCTGGCCATCTGCAAACTGCTGAGCAACCACAGCAGCTAACCTTGAGAAATGCAGTCTGTGTCCTTGCACTGCTGCCTGCAAAACCCCAGGCCTGCGTGGGCAGGCACTGCCACATGGATGGGATGGGATGGGATG
>VYXF01007265.1:3550-15046 GCA_013397295.1 Polioptila caerulea
GGGGAGGAAGGCAGCGAGCGAGCGGGCGAGGCAGCGGCAGAGCCCGGCGGCCACCATGGAGCTGGCGATGGAGAACCTGGGCAGCCTGCACGGCGTCCCGCACTCGCAGCCGGCAGAGCTGCTGAGCCCCGCTCCCGGGCGGCAGAGCTCCCNNGCAACCTGGTGCCGCACGGCCGGCCCGCCATGGTCTCGGGCATGGCCTCCATCCTGGAGGGGGGCGACTACCGCGGCGAACACAGCCTGGGAGCCCCGCTGCACCCCGCCATGAGCATGTCCTGCGAGTCGCCCTCCGGCATGAGCCTGAGCAGCACCTACACCACGCTGACTCCCCTGCAGCACCTGCCGCCCATCTCCACCGTCTCGGAGAAGTTCCACCACCCGCACCACCACCACCACCACCACCACCCACACCAGCGCCTGGCCGGCAACGTCAGCGGTAGCTTCACCCTCATGCGCGACGAGCGGAGCTTGGCCTCCATGGGCAACCTCTACAGCCACTACCCCAAGGACATGCCGGCCATGGGGCAGCCCCTATCGCCGCTGCCCAACGGGCTGGGCAGCCTCCACAACGCCCAGCAACCGCTGGCCCCCTACGGCCCCGCAGGCCACTTGCCCAACGAGAAGATGCTCTCGCCCAACGGCTTCGACTCGCACGCCGCGATGCTGTCCCGGGGCGAGGAGCACCTGGCGCGGGGGCTGGCGGCGCCCAGCTCGGCCATGATGCCGCCGCTCAACGGGATGCACCCGCACGGCCACCCGCACGGCCAGCCCGGCGCCTCGCTGCTGGGCGAGCGGGAGCGCCCGGCGCCCGGCGCCGGCTCCCAGCCCGGCGGCTCCGGGCAGGTGGAGGAGATCAACACCAAGGAGGTGGCTCAGAGAATCACGGCCGAGCTGAAGCGGTACAGCATCCCGCAGGCCATCTTCGCGCAGAGGATCTTGTGCCGCTCCCAGGGGACCCTCTCGGACCTGCTGCGGAACCCCAAGCCCTGGAGTAAGCTCAAGTCCGGCCGGGAGACTTTCCGCAGGATGTGGAAATGGTTGCAGGAGCCGGAATTTCAGAGGATGTCGGCGCTCAGACTGGCAGGTAGGACACGGCACGGCACGGCTCGGGCCGCCCGCCCCGCACCTCCGGGCAGGTGGGTCAGGGGGTGCTGCGAACACGCGTGGGAACCCTCGGGGGTTCCGGGGTTGCCATCGCGAACTGAGGCCAGGCTCGGGCGGTGTTACCGACACCGTTTGTAACCTTAAGACCAAAGGGAAGGGATTTATATTTAAGGTGAGTTATACCTAAGGCGACCTCCCGCCTCCCCGGGCCTGCTGCTGCCCTCGAGAGGTGCAGGATCGCGGGTGGAGGTGCCCGTTCGCCGCCGCCGGTCCCCCTGCCTCGGGGATTTCCCTTTCGGTGCCGCCGAACCGGCCCCGTGGCGCCGGCAGTATCCTGGAACTCCACCGCGGTCGGTTCGGCCGCCGCCTCTCGTTACCGGGGCCGCGCTCTGGGGAATCTCCGGGCCACCTCGGCGGGGCTGAGGGACCGGGGCCGCGCTCCGCTCCCTCCGGCACCGGCTGCCCTTGGCAGAAGGAACGAGCCCCGCCTGCCCCGTGTCTCCGGTTCCCAGTTGTGTTGAGGTCCCGCAGCGCCGTTCCCCGCGGTCTCGGGCCGGCGCTGGGCCGAGGCTTTGCTGGAGAAACGCGGGGGTTTCTGTGCGGGGGTGGCGGGGGAAAGGGCCGGAGGGTGGGACAGAGGGGACAGCGGCCAGCGGGGACGTGCCCGGTGCTCCCCGCCAGCCCCGGCACAGCGCCGCTCCCCCCGGAAACCACCGGAGCTCTTGGCTCCGCGGGGCCGAGCCGTGGCGGACAAAACACACGTTAGTGATTTAAAATTTATATTTTAAGAAATCTGAGCTCCCCGTGGGAACGGGCAAAGCCAGGGACGAGGACCCGCCGTTATTTATGGGGAAGAGCAGCGTTCATATGTATTTAGTGTAATTCAGTTGCTCTTTAATTAGGGCAGGGTAGTGGCATCTTTTAGTTCCAGTCGATGCCCTATTGAAAAGCAGTTAATAGAATGCAAATTGTTCCTGGCTTTACAAGGTTCTGGTAAATAAAGATTTAAACACTGCCGCGATCGGCCGTTTAATGCCCCCGTTGTTGGGGCTAATTGAGCAGCGGGCTTGGACTTCTGCCTCGCCGGAATTGGAAATAATAATGAATAATTAAAAAATAATAATAGTAATAATAACTAAAAATAACCGTGATGGTGATGATAAAAAGACGGCCGCAGCTGGGGGAAGCTCAAGGGGAACCCTTTTCTCGTCCCGCCTCGAGAGGTTCCTGTCCCCGGCCCGAGTCAGGGATCCCTGTCCCTGGACCGGCTCGGAGGGTCCCTGTCCCTGCTGTCACCTCTTTGCTCCTCGCACCGCCGTGGGAGGTTTATTCTCCCAAAAATTGTTTTTCTTCCCCGGCGCCGTTTCCCCCGGCGCCAGGGCCGCCATGTCCCCATTATTTACAGGAATTATCCCCCCAAATTTCCGGGGAACGGGGTTTGTTCATTTGCTGTCTGTGAAAACAGGAAAAAAACCACCAACCGCCAGCCCCATCTCCCGTCACCAACCCGCCCGTGCTGCGCCTCCCTCCCCACGCGGGCCCGGGCCGTCCCCGCGGCTCCTTGAGGGGCTCGGCCGAGCTGCCCCCCCCGGTCCTGCCGCTTTGTTCCGGCCCCGAGCCCCGCTGGGTCTCGTTTTCGTTTCGCTCCTGCCGCCCTCTCGCCCACCGGGGCCCGGCCCTGGGGTCCACCCCAGCCCCTCGGGCTGAGCCCCGGCCCGGCCGCCCCCACCAGCGGCATCCAGGGGAAGGGGTCGCGCCGGGCAGGGCCGCGCCCGAGCCCCCCGATCGATGCAGGTGAATCCCCAGCCCGAGGCCTTGGTTTGAGTTAGCTCCTTCTTTCCGGTTGCCCCGGACTGGGGGCCTGGAGGGGCTGAGTGATTGCAACTTTCACCCCCCGGCAAGCAGGGAAGGGACCTGAGCAGCAGGCGGAATTTTTCCTTTCCAGTAAAAGGAAAAAACAACAAGTGTTCGACGTGTGGCACGGCCGGGGCAAGGACTGATACTGGTTCTGATCCTATTCCTGCTTCTGTCCTGGTTCTATTCCTGTTTCTCTTTCTGGTCCTATTCCTCGTTCTGCCCCTGGTTCTATTCCTATTCCTGTTTCTGGTCCTGTTCCTCGTCTTGGTCTTGGTTCTGGTCACGGTCCTACTCTTATTCCTTTTTTTTTTTTTTTTTTTTTTTTTTTTTTTTTTTTTTTTTTTTTTTGTTGTTGTTTCTGTTTTTGATCATAGTCCTGGTCCTGGTCCCGATCCGGGGCCGCCCGGCCGCAGGAGTCCATCTGATGGATTAGTCCGAGTCATTGAGTCGCGGATCGATGACCACGCCGGGCCCCTAGAAATGGCACCCGCCGCTTTTCTCCTCTTTCCACCCCAGTTCCCCCCGTCCCGCCGCCCCTCCGCAGATGAACCATTAATTATTCAGCTGAGAGATGAGGGGGCTGCAGCTCCGGCCGCCCCGGGCTCCCTCCGGCCCCGCTCGCTCCAAGGGGCTTCGCAAAAGAGGAGGGGTCCCACAGAGAAACATCTGGGCAGCAGCTGGCCGTGCCCAGCCCGTCCCCCCGGGCCATTCATCTCTGCGACCCCAAGTCGGGGCCGCAGACCCCCGAGCCAGCTCCAAATTCATTTCCACAAACTTCGTGACTGCCCCACGAGGCCTGCAAGGGCCCGTGAGCCACAGAGAGCTCCCACGGTGGCACTTTTGGGGGTCCCTGCACGGGTGTGACCTCCACCCGCTAAACCCCGGGCCCTCTTGTCCTGGGGGTGGAAAAGGCATCGGCTTCTTCCCCGAGGGGTGATGTGGGAGGTGGGCGCGTTCCTGCGCTCCCATCCCCGCGTGTCCGCGGAGGGCAGTGGGTGCCTTCCCACCCTGCGCGTCCCTCGCGTGGCTGTGGGTGCGCTCCCATCCCAGCGCCCCCGCCATTGGGAACCCCCTCCCCTCCGCGGATTTATTCCCACACTCGGGAATAAACCAGGAAATTCGCTCGTGATTATTTCTCGGGAGGGCGACAACCCCGTTGTGTCCCTTTCGCTACACGGCGCTCCCCGCTCGCCTTCTTCCTGCGCCCCGAACTCGACGGGCGCTCGGGGGTCCCTCCTCCCGTGGTTTTCCCCGTCTGTGCGTGGAATTCACCCCCGCGAGTGGGGTGCGGCTGGCCCGGAGGGGCCGGGGGCCTGGGGGGCCCTCGGAGCCGGGTGTTCCTCCTGCTTTTGCGTTCTCTTCTCCTTTTCCCTCTCCAACCTTTCGTTTTATTTTTCCATCGGCACCGCAACTTCTCACCACCCCCATCCCGGTTTTTTCGTTCTCCATTTTAATTTTTTTGTTTTAACTTGTTTTGTTTTCTCTCTTTCTTTCTTTCTTTCTTTCTTTCTTTCTTTCTTTCTTTCTTTCTTTCTTTCTTTCTTTCTTTCTTTCTTTCTTTCTTTCTTTCTTTCTTTCTTTCTTTCTTTCTTTCTTTCTTTCTTTCTTTCTTTCTTTCTTTCTTTCTTTCTTTCTTTCTTTCTTTCTTTCTTTCTTTCTTTCTTTCTTTCTTTCTTTCTTTCTTTCTTTCTTTCTTTCTTTCTTTCTTTCTTTCTTTCTTTCTTTCTTTCTTTCTTTCTTTCTTTCTTTCTCTCTCTCTTTCTCCTTCCTTTTAACCTTTCTTTTCCTTCTTGCTTTTCCTTTCTTTTTTCCTTTCTTCTTTTCTTTTTTCCTTTCTTTCTTTTCTTTTTCTCATTTATTTTCTTTTTTCATTTCTTCCTTTCATTTCCGTTCTTTCTTTATCTTCCTTTCTTTTTAATTCTTCCTCTTTTCCTATGAATCCCTTCCCCGAATGTGTCTCCGCCGCAGCACGAGCATCATTATTTAACACAAACCGCAAAACCACCCCGAAACTGCGAGCACGACCGCGGGGCTGGGCCAAGGCAAATGTCCGAGAGCTTTGACAACACCAATAATTAATGTCACTAATTAAAACTCGAATTAATACACAGACGTGATGGGAAAAGGGACAAGATGGCGCTGAATAAAACCTCGGGAAATATATATATATATTTATTTATTTTTCACGAGTTTTGTTTTAATTTCAGCCTCTTTCAAACGACTTTGGCCCAACGACGGCTCCTCCCGGCCCGCGGCCACCGAGTCCCGGGGCGGCTCCAGGCGGCCCCGGCCCGGCTCTGGCCCGGGAGAGCGGTGGAAAACCGCGGACGGTTTCGCTGCTTTCGATCCGCGCGTGGCCGCAGGCGACGGGAAAAAGGCGCCGCAGCCGCGGGGAGCTTTGGAGGACCGGGAGAGGATGGGTTTTGTTGCCGTAAAATGGGCGAAACGAGAGTTTGGGGATCCCGGCTCCCATCAGCTCCTCCCGGCCCGGGAGAGCTGCCCACGCAGGGAGTCGGAGAAAGATTCGGAGAGGAGGCAAAGCTTCGTCCTGGTTGGGGAAAAAAACCCAAAACAACCAAAAACAAAACCAAAAAAGTGCGGGATTTTTAAAATTTGGTTTGGATTGTATTTTTTTTTTTAACTTGAATTTCTTTTTCCTTAAATTACAACTGTATTTTGCTTTTGCTTTTTAATTTTTTTTTAAATTTTTTTTTTAGCTCATTTAAATAGAGTTGGAACGAGATGAGCTTTAAGGTCCCTTCTGATCCAACCCGTTTTGGGATTCCGTGAATTAGAGGCGACTTTCTCCGCCGGTGCGGAGCCGTCCGCATCCCCAACTGCGCGGGGGCGGCCGCTGCGCGCTCCGCTCGTCTCCCTGCGCCGTGTCCCGCAGCTCCCCGTGTCTGTCACTGCCTGGACCCCGTGTCCCGCAGCTCCCCGTGTCTGTCACTGCCTGAACCCCGTGTCCCGCAGCTCCCCGTGCCCTCCGTGCTCCGCGCCCCGCACCGCGCCCCGCACCGCGCCGCCGCCTTATCAGCGCGGCGGGGCCGCCTCGCTCCGCCCGCGGCTGTTTTTCTGTTTGCTCCTAATCTGCGCCTCAGAAGGGGCCAATAAACCTCCCGCAGGTTAAACATTAAATGGGGTTCCTTTCCCCCACCCCGCGGGAAACAACCTCCCCTCTCCGCGGGGTGCCGGCTGCCACCCACCCGCGTCCGTGGGGTTCTGCTCCCCCAAGCGCTGCTCCTCAGATCCCCCCCGGCCTCTGCACATCGCCCCAGCCCCCGGGGGCCACACCTGGGGCTTTTCTTGCTGCCTCCTTTTATTTTGGGTTCACATTTTGGGTGGGTTTTTGTTGGGTTTATCTTTTTCTGGGTGTACAACACGAGGGTGATAATTTTTTTCCTTGTCCTGTCAATCGCCACTGAAACCATAAGGGAGAGATAACAGAGAAGAGAAAACTCTCGGAGTGACCTTTGAATCAATTTGAAAAACCTCATTTAACTGATAAGTCTTGAAAGGCCCAGAACTAATTTGAAAATACATCTATTAAAATCTCATTGCCGCTGCCTGGGAGCTGCTGGGAAGGGTGTGCGCGGCGACTTCCCGGGGTCGGGGGAGCTGGGAGAGCAGGTTTAAACCCTGGTCAACAAAGAGATTGCAGAGCCGACTGCAAAATGATGGGGCTTGGACCAGGAGAAAAATAAGAATATGAAAAGAAAATGGGTTTTTCTCTCCCAGATGGTGGGGAAAAGGGAGATTTACAGCATTTTCCTGCCATAACCAGGCACGGAGTCTGGGATTGCAGACAGAATATTGGATTTTTTTTTTTTTTTCCCTTCACAAGACAAATCCAATATTTTCTCATTCTGCTCAGAGGCAGCTGCAGGGCCAAGGAGCCTGTGGCTCTGGGGGGGCAGCCGTGCCCCAGTGAGGAGCTGAGGAGGGAGCTCTGAGCTCCCATCGCTGTGTTTTCTGCCCAGCTCCCTCAGTGCTGAAAGAGCAGGGGAGGCAGAGGGGTGGTGAAGACAGGAGAAGACCAGAGGCAGGGCCCAGTCTCCTATTTTCCTGCCTCGGGAATGTCCTGCCTTGCCCTGGGCATCACCTGGGTGTAAAGGAACAAAAATCCCTGCAGAAACCTCCTGGCACAGGGGGCTCCTGGTGTAAGGCCATCACAGACTTGGAGCAGGGTGGCGATGGCTGACATGAAACACAAACACAAAAACAAGATTTAAAATGAAATAAACCCCATCAGAGCGTGGTTTGAAAGAACTGAGGCTCAGCAGCTCGGCGGGGAAGGGGAAATCTGGCTGCCCTCCTGCTCCAGACCTTGGCGTGCAATCTGGGACATGTTCCCTGTGGGAATTGCTGCCTCCCTGGCTCTGAGAGAACTGGACCAGCCACCTCCCAGCCCCAGCAGCTCGCTGGCTGGAGAGGAAGAGTCTCTGAGGTTCCCTGAGGTTTTTGGACAGGTTCAGGCAGAGGGAGGTTGGCACCCTGAGCAGGAATGGAGGCACTGGGCAGCTTTGTTCTGCCCTCGCCCCATATCCAAGTTCCCTGCATGGCTCTGGCCCAGCTTCTTTTTTGAATTTGAGCTGTCCAAATGAGATGTCCAAATTTCTGTAGTTTAGCACAAAGCTGAGGCTTAAAGGAGCTCAGGATGAGTCTCATTAACCCAGGAGTTGTCTCATCAACCTGGGTATGGTCTGAGCCACCCGGGACGTGCGCTTGGCCATGGCCCTACTCCTGTGCTGCAAGGGCAGCACAGACAGCTTGGGGCCTGTCCCTGGTTTTGAAAACTGACCCAAATGGAGTCCAAAATTTTCCCCTCCAGCCCTTCCATCCTCATCTAGAAGTGATGCTGGGTGGGAATGATGCAGGAATGTGCAATGGCGAGCAGCAGCTTTTGGCAGCCGGGGGTGTTTAATCCTGGCTCCGTGTGGGACTGAGGCCACTGAGAGGCAAAATTTGCTGATTTAATGGAAATTCAAAAATCTTGTTAATACCTCAAATGATACAGGGAGATCTCTGTATCCAGCAAGACGTAAACCAAGTCAGGCTTGGACAGGAGAAATGGATTTTTAAAACACTTCGTGTTGTAAAAAAATAACGAAGCCAAGGGGCAACGTGGATTGTCTGGTGCTGGAAGGAGGGACCAGAGTGTTTAAAAAATTAAGACCAAATATCAAAATTGAGAGATGTTTGTATGGACATGGGTAAGATTTCAAGGATGATCTTAAGAACTCAATCTTAGCATATTTATATACATATATATATTCAATTAGGGATCTGCACCAATACTCTAAACACTGTTGGTTTCTGCAATGCAAGGAGAGGAGGTTCAGAAGTGATTAAGAAGCCATTCCATGGGGTTCAAGGTGTTCTGTGTCTGGAGAAGTGGGGTTCAAGATGTTTCACAGGTGATGAAGTCAATGCCTTGCCCACATGGGTGGGATGCAGGGATGCTGGGCTCAGATGGGCGGGACCAAGGGTTGCTCGTGCTCCTTGTATTGCTCGGATTCACTCTGGGATTTGGGAGACCTCGTCACCCCTGGCAGACTGAGGGTGGCTCAGCTCTGCCCAGCCTGGGAGAAGGAAATGGAAAATCTCCTATGGAGCAGGAGGGGAAAACAGGGACTGCTGTGGGGAGGCTGTGACTGGCTGTATTCTCCTTGCTTGCAGAGGAGAGAGGAAAATCCCATCAAATTGCAGCTTTTTCTGCTGCTGCCACCATGGCCCGGGGTACCAACCCCACTCTGATGAGCTCAGGACTCAGCAGCAAGGGGAGCTGCTGGTCTCACACCCAGGCTGGAGGAGAACAGAGCTCTCCTGCTGCAGGAATGAATCCAGGGAGCCCTAAATATTTGGGCTGGCAGGGTTGGGTGTGCCGAGGGGGCTCGGAGTGTGGCACAGCTCTGAGGGCACCGCTGGGAACCCAAAGTGTCAGGTTTGGCTGTCAGGGACCCTGTGGACACCCCAAACAGGCCAAGAGCAGGGCAAACCCCTCGGGCCACAGTGCAAAGCTGACGGTGTCCCCAAGGAGTCCCCACGGCGGTGCCCAGCGCAGGCAGGGCAGTCTGGGGAAGCCGAGGTCCGTGGCAAGGTTGGCTTTGGCCACTGGGAAATGTCCCAAAGCCTCCCCACACCAAGTGGAAGCAACATGAGCCGTGACATGGCCATGGACTGAGGCTGAGCATCCACAAACCCTCTCGGGCCTCAGTTTCCCAGGGCAGCAGTGGGGATGGGGGTGCTTTGGCAGCGTGGGGCGGAGCTCTGGCAGCGCCGGGTTGTTGAATCTGAGGAGCCCTGCGGTGCCACGGAGCCTTCCAGGCTTCCCCCAAAGCTCCAGGCAATGGATGCCTGGATCAAGTGGGAGTCACGCTCCTCCCGGCCGATAAAGAGCAGGTAATGAGTGAAGTCTCTCCATTAAGGATAAAATTGCAAATGCACCGGGAGCTGCTGACGGGCGATAGCATCAGGGGCTGACAGAGATCTCAGCGGCTCCGGGGGAGCTGCTCCCACTGCGGAGCAGGGCAGACCTCGGCACGGGGCCGGGCAACGCAGTGACAGCATCCCAACCCAGCAATTTTCCCGTAGATCCAGCCCTACTTCGTATTTTTTCCCAATTTCTGAGGGTTCCTTGTTTGCCCTGATGTGGCACCTCCCGGGTAAATTCCAGCCCAGGATGGGGGTTGGATCTCCGCTGGGTTTTCCTCTGTGGATGGGGCAGCACCTGGCGCAGTTTGGCTGGAATGTGATGCTCGATGCCAAGGGAGTTTGTGCTTCCAGAGCCTCCCCAGGACAGAAAGGGTGGCAGGGGGAGGGTGGGATGGTGACACTGCCCTGCCAGGCTTCAGAGTCACCCCAAGGCCTCTGGAAATGGATGCCTGGATCAATGCCTGACGTTAATCTTCTTCTCGGGACCAAACTGCGGGATTTTGGTGGCGTTTCTCAAGTGGAAGGCAGTGAATCCCTACCCTGGTGTTTCCAGGGGAGCTCCTCTACTGGACTCTTGCTGGACAGCCCAAAGCCACTCGCTCACTTGCTCACACACACGGCCAGACAGAAAAGAGAAATTGAAGAGTAAATCATCAAAATCGGGGCATTTATTCAAAGAAAGATGATTCCAAACCGCCTCACTTTTCCTGGAAAAAATCCGAAACCATAACAGCCTTTTTCGTCCCAAATTGGTGATTCCTCTGCCTTCAACACCTCCAAGAAAACCCCAGATTTTTTATTTGCTCTGTTTTTTGTCATCGTGGTGAGGTGGTCGCCCCACTGTGGGTACCTGGGGGTGAGCCAGGTTCTTCATCATTGGGAAAAGGGACCGTGGGGTGACATCCAGAGCATTGGGGGTCTCAGATGTGCCCTGAGCTCAGCCTTGTACCCCAGCACTTCTTCAGGGCGTTTTTGGAGGGTTTCTGCTTCCTCTGGATGAGGGATTCATTCCGGTGCTCCTGGAGCCCGGAGCCGCAGCCCAGCCCAGGCACCCCCAGGGTGCTGCTGGTGGGAGGGGGCAGAGCCCCGGCAGTGCCACTGTCACTGGGTACAGCCCTTGGCAGTGTCACTGTCACTGGGTACAGCCCCTTGGCAGTGCCACTGTCACCGGGCAGAGCCCCCGGCAGTGCCACTGTCACCGGGCACAGCCCCAGCAGTGTCACTGTCACTGGGTACAGCCCCTTGGCAGTGTCACTATCACCGGGCACAGCCCCAGNTTTCCCTTATATTTCTCCTTTTAAAAATCTTTTTTCCTTTCCTTTTTCCCTTCTTCTTCTGCATCTCCTTCTCCTTTTCCTCTTCTTCCTTTTCTCTCCNTGACGGGAGCGTGTCCTGTTGTGCAAGAACGGGAGAAAAGGCAGGAATGGAAAGGGAGATGGAAGGTGGGAACAAAGGGGCTGCTGGGCATGGGGCTCGGGCAGAGCTGTGACACCCGGCGTGTCCCCTCGCTCCCTCCTCTCCTCCCTTTGCTCCTCCTTGGGTTTTTTTTCCTTTTTTTTTTTCTTTCTTCTTTACCTTTTCTTTTTCTCATTTTTTTTCCTCTTTCTTTCCTTTTTTTCTTTTCATTTGTTTCGCTTTTTCTTTTTCCTTTTTCTTTCCCCTTTTCCTTTCTTTTTTTCTTTCCCTTATATTTCTCCTTTTAAAAATCTTTTTTCCTTTCCTTTTTCCCTTCTTCTTCTGCATCTCCTTCTCCTTTTCCTCTTCTTCCTTTTCTCTCTCTTCCTTCGCATGATTCCTTTTCCTCTTGACTCATTTCTCTCTGCTCTCTTTTCCCCTTTTCCCTCCCTCACTCTCTCCTTTCCTTCTCAACCCGTTTTACCCCTCAACCCCTTTCCCTGCCACTTCCCAAGAGAAACAATTCCCTGAAACCACTCCCCGAGCTGTGCTGTCACATTCCACCGTCCCACCTTCGGGGGGAAGCCCTGGGGACGGGCAGCTCCCGTCCGGGGAATGGGGCAGGGAATGGGGCAGGGAACGGGACAGGGAACGGGACAGGGAACGGGACAGGGAATAGGGCAGGGAATGGGGCAGGGAATGGGG
>VYXF01007265.1:30119-52209 GCA_013397295.1 Polioptila caerulea
AAAAAAAAAAAAAAAGAGTAAATGCCACAGGCCCTCAAGGATGCAAAGACATTTCTAGTGAGAACCCGAGACTAAAGGCTACCTCACTTGAGTTTTCAATTTTTGTGATTTGAAAATCACGTCTGATACCAAAGATTTTGTTGCCTTGTCTGGTCTGTGCTGGAAACGCCACTTTCCCTGCTCCCCGTGGCCAGGCCAGCCGAGAGCCCCCAGCCTGGCCCAGAGCCCCTGGCCACCCCCAGCCCCAGCCCCAGCCCTGTCGAGTCTCCAGAGAGCAAGGGAGGAGGCGAGCGAGCGACTCCGGGATGGCAGCGTGGTAGATGAGTGCCTTTTTCTTGTACCAAAGGTGTGTGGCCATTTCTTTGCTCCTCTGCTTTGATCCTAAAGACTCAGCGTTACCTCAGCTCTCCACAGGGACAGATTCCCACCGCTCTCGTAGTCTCTGGGTGTTGGGATGAAGGAAAGAAAACCCAACCCTTGTCCTAATTGAAAACATGCCCCTTGCTGAGGGAAAGGTGCTGGTTCCCCAGCATGTCCCCCCTCTCAGATGTCCCCCAGCCTGGTCCCCAGGGTCCCTCCATGCAGCCCCTCTTGCCCCAGGAGCACAGACCTGGTGTCCAGGGACACTGCTCCCATGGACAGGCTTTGCTCCATGCCCTTCTCCAGCCTCTCGGTGCTGGACCCTGCAGGAACCCCTGAGGTGACAAAGTGAATTTCCTCACAAGGTGACAAAGCTGGGTTTCCTCACGGGGTGTTTTGGCTTCACTCAGCTCAGATTTGAGCTTCGGTTCCCACTTTTGGTAGCACAGTTTGTGGCATTTCTGTTTGGAGAGATGAGGGCAGGAGCCGTGGGAAGCCTCACCCTGAGCTTTCTCCAAACTCCTCCTTTAGGGAAGGGGTTGGAGCTGTGAATCCTTTCAGCAGAAGCTGTTTCTAAGTCTCCAGAGGGGCCTTTTTGGCTCACTGGGGAGGATTTGTGCAGCCAGGTCTGCTCCATTCTGCCCCTTGGCTTCAGCAGAAGGCAGCAGGAGGACCTGCCAGAGATGCTCTTCCCCAGCAGTCTCAGAATGCCCAATTTAGGGAAAACTTGGGTTGAACTGTACCTGCCTGGTTCAGGCTCAGGCCAAGGCAACTCCTTTGAGTTGGACCAAACTTGCCCAGGGCCAACCCTGGTGTGATCCTTGGGATTGTCTTGGGCAGGACCAGGAGCTGGACTTGGTGATCCTTGGGGGTCCTTTCCAATCCAAGAGATTCCAGGATCCCAATGCCCCTGGTGAGAGCAGCCCCATCGGGGTTCCCCATCCTGCTGGGCAGCCTGAGAGGGCCGGTCAGACCCTGTCACCTCCCTGTCACCTCCCTGTCACCTCCCCGTCCCCCTCCACACTATTGCCTTGGCCAGGGCTTGCCCGGCCTCCTGGCCATGCCACCTCCCTTTCCCCAGTCCCCCCCTGGCTTGTGATACCAAAGACATTCTCTATGCAGGAGAAAGCCTTCATTGCCACCCAGCACAGACCTTACAAGCCTTTGACAATGTTCTCTGAAATACCTCAAAATATTTAATGTATAGTTTATGTGATAAAAAAAAAAAAAAATTACTTAGCTAGTTTTTGGAATTTGTGACTTGAAGCTTTATACTGTTAAATTATAATTTTGCAGAAGACGGCATGTTCTTATTTCTTTGATGAGTTCAATGGGAGACATATTGAATGTTAAGGAAATGAAAGCTGGATAGTTTCACGATTTAAAAAAAAAAAAAGAGAGAGAAAGAGAGAGAGAGAAAGAGAGAGAGAAAGATCAAAAAAAAAGGACCCTTGGAGTTTACAGATTTCATATTTAAACAAGTCCTTTTAAAAAAAAAAAAGAAAAAAAAAAAGAAAAACTAATAATGATGACGATACCTTTGCGTTCAGATGTGTTACTTTTCTCTGAGTCATGTCGTACAAGAGTATTTATTATATGTGTTCTGTGTTCAAATGTAATTTAAAGAAGACAAAAAAAAAAAAAAAAAAAAAAAAAAAAAGAAAAAAAAAGACAAGATGAGAATTTGATTTATGCATGAAAAAAATATACTCTTTCTTGAAGTAATGTAATAATTATTGGGGGAGGGGTGGTCGGGTGGGAGCGGGAGGGGACAAACTGTGCTTTTTTTGTCCACGAGTTTTTGGTTGATGAAGATTTCTGTGCATGGATCATGGTTCTGTTCCGACTCACAACCACGGGAAAGTCATCATTTATCCCCTCGGTTTCTTCCTTCACCTCTTTTAATTCCTTTCCTCACCCTGAAAATCACTTGGCAGCCACGGGGGCAGGCGGGGGCTGCTCGGGGGACCCCCAGGCAGGGTGGGGGGTACAGCCTGGCCCCGTGCCCAGCAAACAGGGTAAGGGAATCTGGGACACGGGACCCTGCCGTGCCCACCCGTCCCTCCTGCCTCCCCCTGAGGTCTGGCTCCTTGCTCTGCTTTGTGTTTGCTGTTTGCTTGGGGGGGGGTTGTGGTTTTTGGGTTTGGTTTTTTTTGCTTTATCCAGCTCTGTGGGTCAAATCCCAAGCGCAGCCAAGAGGAGGAGAGACAATCAGCCACCACCACGACCTGAGCTGGCAAAGCCACGGGGCTGCTCGTGTGCTCTGAGACAAGGGAAATAGCCCTGGGCACCCCAAACTCCCCCTCAGGGCCGAGATCTCTCCAGGAGATGCTCCCAAATTCCCGCCCTCGGGACAACCTCACAGCCCTGCCTCTGCCCTTGCCCTGCACAGAAAGAGATGCTGAAGATGGTGCTGCATCAAGACCCAACTGGACCCAGGGGTGGGCTGGAGTGACCCATTTCTGGGGTCTTTGTCCTCAAGAATGAGGTTTGGGAGGGAGGCACACCCAGCAAACCCTCTGTCCCTGCCAGTCTTTCCTGTGCCACCAGCCTGGCGCTCCCTTTGCAAAGATACCTGCTCTGGCTAAAGAAGAAGAGTCCAGGCAGTGGAAGAGCCCCTGGAGGATCCCAACCCAGCAGATGGTCTCAGGGCACTTTGGAAGGACTTTGGAGCTTTCTGCAAATGTCCAAAATCCACGCCCTGAGTGGCTCCTTCCCCTGCTCCTCCTCCTCCTCTCCCTGCTTAAAGACAGGGGGAGAGGAGCATTGAGACATTGCAGCTTTGGGGGCCAGGAGGGTGATGGGGACCTGGAGGAGGCACTGGTGCCATTCCCAGAGCAGGTCCCTGAAACTGCTCATTCCTCAGCCCTTTCCAACATCTTTACCACTCAAGATGGACCAAAAGCTCAGCTCACCATGAGGAAAGAGATCTCAGCTCCTTCAGGCCCCACCAAAGTGGCCCCCAAAAGCCAAGGAAGGTGTTTTTCAGTCTGCAGCTTTTGTCTGGTGCCACGACTCTGCAGCCTTTGTCATCAGCACTGAGATGCTCAGCACCAGGTGCTGGTGGAAGACCCACTGACCAAGGACCTGGCTTTTAGGAGGAGATGATGTTGGTTCCAGCAGCACCACTCATCTGCTGACCAACCCTTCAGTCCTCTGGGGAGCTCAGCATCCCCACCATGCCCCATTTCCTCCTCCAAGACCTTTTTCACCGTGAGAAGCTTGAAGGCCAAGACTGCAATTACAGCTGCAAGAAGGCCAACCAGGTTTGGCTACAACCCCAGTCACAAGCCCTTGGACCTTACAGAGAGCAGCTGGATTCCATCCTGGGGAGTGATGGCTAGGGAGGCCCTGGAGAAGCCAAGATCTGAGCCCTCTTCCCTGTGCTTTGGCCCACCAGGACTGTCTGGCTCAGCTGAGCCCTGCCTACACCAGATCTGGCCGTGCCTGCTGCCCACACCAACCAAAATGCCTTGAGGAGCAACTTGCCACGATACCAAAGATTTTTTTTTTCCCTGCAGGTAATGACAATCCGAGCTCTGTCCTAAAGACAATTCTCTTGACCAGGGTTGCACCCAAAGGGCATTTTTGTGCTGTGGGGAGCAGGAATGAAAAGAGGGCCCTGGGAACACCTCTGAGGGTGACAGAAGGCAGTGAGGAAGAGGAGGACACCTGGGATCTCTCACTGAAACCTACTGGTTCATCCTGGCCACTGTCTCCTGCTTGAATTGTGGCAGTTTTCAGGGATTTGGGTCTTTTCATGACCTATGATGTCCCTGGCCACTCCAGTTCTTGCTGGAATGGAAGTTTTCCAGCAATGGATTTATACTTTGAAACCCCACCGCCGGCAGTGGGGCAGCGCTGTCCCCAGCCTACCAGGAAAGCAGGAGGCCCCTGGGGTCAGTTTTAAACACTTTTATCCCACTCTGGCACAACCAGAGCCAAGCTTTCCCTGCCCTCACATCAGCTGTGCCGGTAGAACACAGGCACAGAGTGGAGAAATGGCTTTGACAAAAGCTCACTGTTCACCCTTTTTCCTGATCATCCCAAGTCTGGGTGGGGAAGATGATCAGCTCCTCGGTACCCCTCTGCCCGACCCATGCTGGGCATCGTTGGGTTGGCACTGCCCCATCTGCCTGTCCCTGGCACACCACACATCCCCAGCATGGAGCTGGCTCCTTTCCCTTGTCTCAGAGGACACCCAGCCATGGGGCTGGACCTGCAGGAGCTGCCACAAGGAACCCACCTCCTCTCACATCTTTGCGTGGTGTTTTTAAAGACAGGAAATTCAAAATATAAAGAACAAAAATTTGGGGTTGCTTTGGTTTGGTTTCTTTTTATTTTTCCCCCTTGGATTTCTAAAGGAAATAAAGGAGTCAGACAGAATCCAGCTTGGCCAGGGAGAACCCACAACCTTGGCTCTGCCAGCCAGCCTCCTCCAGAAAACATTGCTCATTTTTCTGTATAGCAATAGGTGATGCTTGTCCTCATCCCACGCAGGCCGAGGGCCAAATCTCTGAGTTTTTAAATGACTTTTTCCTTCTAATTAAATTAATTTAATTTTTTTTTGCTGCTGCTGCTTCATTGTTACTCTCATGGGATAAGTTTTATTCTACAGCGAAATGCAATTGTTACTCCTCTGTGTCTTGCAACTATATTTGTTTAAGCTATTTACAAACGTTAAAAAAGAAAAAAAATAAAATAAAAAAGAGTTTTATGTGTCAGGCACTTTATCCAAACTGTGCTGTGTGCTCTGGAGTTTGTTCCTTGTTCTTTGCAATGACTCATGCAGGGGAAGTTATCAGGAAACTTAACTCCAGCCTGTCAACAGGTTTTAAAAGAGAGAAAAAATTAATCTCTATTTGTTCATCCTCTACTGGTCATGACTGTGTTGTATTTCTGCAGCTTTCTGTTTCTTCAATAAATTATTTTCTAGTCATTCACCCTGGCGTGTGTGGTGTCCTGTGGTGGTGAGGGGGTCACTTCCCTCCCCATGGTCCCTTCCACCACCTCACTCCTCTCCCAACCCCGGCCTGAGAGATTCAGGGATCATGCCCAGGATGCTGGGGAAAGTTTCTCCCGCTGTTTTCCACCTGGCAGTTGCAGCAGTGAGAGCTTTCCCAGAGGAAAGGCTTTTATTTCTTGGCACCATCCAGGCCCTTCTGGCCAGAGCCCAAGGGAAACACTTTAATTCTCACAGACGCGGTGCAGATGAGGCCAAAGAACTTGTAAAACAAATCCATCGGATCACGTGTGCTGCAGGCAGGGCCAGGCCCCTCTGGGTGATTCAATTGTGCACCTTTTTACCCAAATCTCTTCTCCTATTGTGCCTTTTGCCACAGCACGGGCACTGCTGGCACAGACTGAGGGCCCACGGGACCTCTCAGTGCCGCTCCCACCCTCTGTGGCACAGCAGAGATTTCCAGGAGAGGAGAGAAAAGCTAAAAGTCCTTTTAATTAAAAATCAAAACCCATAAAGAGGGTGACCCAGTCACCAGTCAGTTCACACACAACTTCTCCAGCAGCCACTGTTGGTGGCCCTGGCTTTGTGGATTGTGTACCTTGCACCCACCAGGCAGAACTCAACCCACATTCCCCCCAGAAGGGCTTTTTGGGACTTTGCAGAGCCTGTCACCTGTAAGTTGACCCCAAAGGTGGGGACACCAGACCTGGGGGAGTGGTGTGGAGATGGGACAAGGCACATAGAGGACACTGCCCCTTGTGCAGGGACAGCAAAGGCAGGAGCTGGCAGTGGTGGGGAGTGACAAGGAGGGCTGCAGGAGCCAGGCTGGTCTGGCTGGAGAAGAAAAACCTGCAGGTGATCAATCAATCAATCAATCAATCAGACCTGGGCTGCCTCTCCAGAAATTAGGGGATATTTTAAAGTTACTGCTCAAGTCTGAGCCCCCTGGGTTGGTGGAGGTGACCCTGCCCATGGCAGAGGGTGGGATGAGATTGAGCTTTAAGGTCCCACCCAAACCACTCCAGGATTCTGTGACCTCTTCTGTGACAGAAAAGCCACAGGATTGACATCAGCCCTTGGTGGAGAACACAAAAGAAGTTCTCCGTGCAGCTACTGCAGCTCAGGCCCCGATGGGTGGGAGTGAGCAGGGGTGAGGGGCTGCACCCCCACCCAGCCCCACTGCTGCTCTCCATCGGGGCATTTAATTAATTCCGAGGCGGGTTAATGAGGCTGGGTCAGCAGCACTGCTTTTGTGGGTCCAGCCTGGGGTGGCATGAGCCCCACACAAGAGGAAGCCCCGGCTCCGAGGGCTGGGCAGAGGGAAGAGGGCTGGGCTGCCAGCCGGGGGCTCGCAGGGCGAGGGGCCGAGCCTGGGGCAGCGGCCAGCGGCTGAGAGAGCCACCCAGCGTGGGGCTCCTGGGGCCGCTGCAGGGCTCAGCCCAGAGCTCAGCATCCGCAGCAGGAGCCTCCCAGGCGGGGCCAGCCCCTCTGCAAAGCCACCAAGTGAGGCTGAAGGTGGCCCCGGAGAGGAGAGGAGGGGAGCAGGCAGGGGTGCGCCCCGCTGCTCCTGCCCTGGCCCCGCTGATGGCCGCGGGGGCTACACCGAGGGGCAGCGCAGGGAGCGCACGGCCGGGGTCCCCTCGGTGCCGCGGGGGGCCCTGGCACGCAGACTGTCCCCGCAGGTGGCCCTGGCACGCAGGCTGTCCCCGCAGGTGGCCCTGGCACGCAGGCTGTCCCCGCGGGTGATGAGGCCGGCGTAGCCCTCCTGGTGGGAGAAGGCGTAGCTGGAGCGGCGGCGGAAGGAGCCGCGGGGGACGTGGGATCGCAGCACCACCGAGGGCTCCGGATGCCTCTTGGCCTTCAGGTGGATCTTCTGCAAGGACATGCAGAGATCAGGGCTGGGGACATCTCCCAGGACAGCCCTCACCCCAAGGGGGGACACGAAAGGGCGCTTCCAGCGGGGCACGGTTCGGCTCCCAGCTCTGCAATGACCTGATTTTCCATGGGGATGAGGAATGTGGGGATTCTCCTGAGGATCTGCAAAGCTCACGGAGCTCTGGAGCAGGGTCACTGCCGGCTCCCACATGGGCTGTGGACACCTCCCAGACAAAGCCCTCAGCCCAAGGTGGGACACACGGTAAGCACAGGGACACCCTCCACCAGGACAGGGTTTGGCTCCCAGCTCCACCATGACCTCCTTTTCCATGATGGGGTGAGGGATGTGGACACTTTTCCAGGCAGCTGCAGAGCTCACAGAGCTCTGGAGCACAAGCTCAACCCCTTCTTCCACCTGGGACTCTTTTGGAGGTATAACCCACAACCCTGCTGGGGGTGAGCTCCACCAAGGCTGGGGACCTGCACCAGACCCCAGACCCTCCTAGGGGGTCCTGGAGGACAATTCTTTACCACAGCCAAAAGCAGACCCTCTCCAAGAGTTGGAACAGGTCTCTTGGCCCAGGCTCCCCTGCTGGGCCATGGAACAATTTTTGGAGAGGCCCTGGAGTCAGAGCTGGTGCCAGTGTCGTGAAGGACCACCATGAGTGGGACCATCGAGGAGAGGTGACATGTCCCAGTGCTACAGTCCAGGCTTCCCTGGGGACCTCCCCTTGCCATCCCCAATCCCAGTCACCAACACTGGTGGGAAGCAGGACCTGGCCCTGCCAGCTCCCCCAGCCCTCACCTGCTGGGTGGTGGCTCTGCCCAGGATGGCACGGATGGCGTGGACAGTGAGCGAGGGGACGGTGTTGACCACCAGGGACAGCAGGACCACGAGCAGGACATAGGGGTCAGTCAGGGCATTCCAGCTGGCATCTGTCAACACAGATGTGATGTTTAGGTAGGGAGGGTGGAGAGGGCAGAGGGAACGAGTGCTGGGGGACAGGCTCCCAGCCAGGAAGGTGCTGAGGGCCCTAAAGAGGAGATGGCACCTAAATTGGAGTCAAAATCCAAGACAGCAGTTCAAGAAGTGGCAACGAGGAGATGATCAGCAGGGTGGGAAACAGCTCCTAGCAGAAAGGCCAGGAAAGGAAAGGGCCGTGGGGATCCCCAGAGCACCTCACCTGGGAAGCGGAAGATGGCAGGGGCGATCCTGAAGGCATCAACACTTTGGGTCAGGAAGGAGAAGAGGCAGAAGAGGAGCAGGCTGGCTGTGACCATCAGGAAGGACAACACTGTCCAATATTGAGTGTCCAGGACAATCTGTGGGGACAAGAGCAGGGGGACAATCTGGGGGCAGAGCACACAGTCCCCTGAGGGCCACAGTGACCCTTTTCCATTCAACTGCTTTGTTCAAATTCCTTCTCCACCCCAGGGAGATCATCCCCCAGCCATAAAGCCACTGGGGGTAGCGCCGGAGCCCAGGGACCCTAAAGATCTGCTGTGGGGCAGGATGAGGAAGAGCAGATCAGTGCTCACCTCCACGAGGACTGACAGCAACGCTGACAGGGCCACTGTGACAGAGAAGGACTCGTAGTCACCCACGGCCTTGGTGCCAACGTGGTCCTCAAAGGCCCAGAGCGCGATGTAGAAGCTGATGAGGGAGGTGCCCACCCCGTGCAGGAGGGTGAAACCAAAAACACGGTAATTGAAGAGCTCATCCTGCTGCCCGACCATGTAGAGCTCAGGGAACTCCAGGCTCTTCTTGGCACTCACGTCCTGCTGGGAGAGCATCCCAGAGGGGGTGCAAGGATTGGGGGAGCAGGATGGGGCCACCCCATCCCACACACCCTCTGGCAGAGCTGCAGTGGGTCTCTCTGCCCAGTAGCTCTGGGGTGACTGGGGACAGGCACCCCAGGACTGAGGGTGAGCTCCAAATGCCCACCGAGCTGCCAATGCCATGTCCTGGCACAAAGGGCTCTGGAGATGGGTGCAGTGACTGCTGGGCTGATTCCCACCTGCCAAGGGGGGCACAGGGCTGGGTGAGCCCGGGGAAGCCGTACCTGCTCCAAAAGGCCCACGGACAGCACGGGGTAGGCAGTGTAGAAAATATTGTAGAGTGCAAGGAACCAGCCCTCATACAGAGGCTAGAAGGGAACAGGGAGAAGCTGTGAGCTTGGAGGAGCTTTGGAAAGACTCACAAAGGATGTCCAGGCTCCGGGACACTCAGATCTAAACATGGAAATCCCTTTGGACTTGTCCCATCCCCTGCATCAGCCCCACATTGTCTGTAGGGTCATGCTGCAGACAGAGGTGGGGCTGGAACTCCACATGTTGCTGGTCAAGCCACACTTGATGATGGCCCTTGGGATCAAAGCTCCCATTTTGGAAGAAACCAGCTTAATGTGCATGGGATCCTGCATCTGTCCAAGACTGAACTGCAAGAGATCCTGAGTTTCCCCAGGGTGCTTTCCCAATCCAGCCAGGTAAAAAGCAGATCCCCAGTTGTGTCTCAGTCAGGCAACCACAAGGAATTGAACATGGCGAGGGAGAAAAGGGGGCCATGGAGGACACGTGTCCTCCAGGCAGTTGCGGGCACAATCCCTGCGGGGGATGCTGAGCACGGGGAGTTGTAACTCTGGTGCAGAGACCTCCACAGGAGGGACGTGATCCCTGCATCCCTCACCTGGGCCGTGAATCCGCTGTGGAAGGCGAACCACACCTGGGCCAGGAGGCCAGCGAAGGTCTTGTAGAAGAAGAAGCGGAGGAACTTGCAGACGCGCAGGTAATTCCAGCGGCCGTGGACGAGCAGCAGGTGCTGCAGGAAGGAGAACTGGGCCAGGGCGTAGTCACTGCACTGCACGGCCTGCAGCCCCTCCAGCCCGCTGATGCCCACCCCGATGTCTGCAGCTGTGGGTGGCAAACGCACATGGGGAGGTTTGGGGTGAGCTGGGGGCTTGATTTCCCTGTGGGTTGTCCCCAGGAATGTGAATCCAGGAGTGACAGACAAAGGGAACAAGCCCCCTCTATCCCATGGCCTGGATATTCCAGGTGTGGTGTGCCAAGAGCACAGCCCTGTGTCAGGGCTGCTGGGAGGGGCTGGGATGGCTCTGCCAGCTGCCCACGTTGGAGTTGGAAGGTTCATCAAGGCTCATCCCAGATCCCAAAAGGGCACCCTGCATTTGTCTCGGGCTGGTCCCTGTGCTCTGCCTCTCACTCCCCTCCCAGCACAGCAATGTGGGGAACAGGTTTGGGGCTTCCCCTCCCAGTTCCTCACCCCAAAGGGGAGGGTGAGGAGATGACAAATGGGGCACCACCATCACCAGTGGGAACAACAGAACAGCAACAGAACCCCAAGCTCCGCCTGCCTGAGCCTCACTTTTGATCATGTTGACATCGTTGGCCCCGTCCCCAATGGCCAAGGTGACGGCCTTCTTGTGCTTCTTCACCAGCTGCACCATCAGGGCTTTCTGCTTGGGGGTCACCCTGCAGCAGATCACGGCCTGGCAGCTGGTGGCCAGGTCCACAAAGGCCTTCTCCACCAGACCTCCCTGGTCCTGCGAGGCCTCGGCCCCATCACAGCACAGCCACCGCCACGGCCACCCCTTCTTCTCCTTCAGCACCTCTCCCGTGTGGAGGATTTTGTCCTTGGGGGAGAGCACACGTGGCTGGGACCCCACCCATAGCCCTCAGAGCCCTCAGCTCCTCAGCAATGCTCTTAAATGCCCCAAAAAGTGACTCTGGTTTTCTCCAAGTACATCACAGAGCGAGTGCTGTGACCATGAGCCCAGTATGTCCCAGTATGACCACGAGAGCTTGTGATCACCACCAGAACACTGGGCAGCTTTGGTCAAAGCCCTCCAACACAGCCCCCAAATGCTCAGTGCAAGGCGGGTTTCCTCTCCACCCTTCATTCCCCAGCCCCAAAGGGGCTTTTCCCACCTTTTGGGCAGGAGGAGCACCCAGGACTCTGACACCACCAGGGTAGGAACAACCATCAGGCAGGGAGCAGAGAACAGCAATCCAGGTGCCACCTTACCAGGAAGTCCCCACTGATGATGATGGCTCTCTTGTGGCACGGAGTCTCTGAGCGCTGCTGGGACGGGGTGTCCCCACTGCCACTGAGGTTGTTGTTGCTCTCCCAATAAGCCTGGAGGATCTCACTGTGGGAGGAAGAGGGGTTGGACATGAGCGGGGGACACTGGGAATGCTGGTGAGACCTACAATGGGCCTTGGTCATCTCAAAGCTAGGGAGGTGGGACTGTGATGGGAACAGGAGGAGCAAAGTTCACTGATAACAGAAATCAGCCTGATTTAGAGGCTGGAGAGAAGCTTAAACCCTTTCTGGTCAAAGCCTGCCAAGGAAGAGAGTGGGGTGGGAGAAGAAAGAGGTGGGGAGGCCTGGGAAAGCACCAGATGAAGACCATGGACAACCAGGCTGGCACAGGGAAGGAGAAGCACCTCTGGCTGAACTGAGCTCTGCCAGCCCTGCCCAAGTTCCTCTGCCCTAGAGTGTCCTCAGCAGGGACAGCAATGCCCTGAGCCAGGAGGTGACGGTTCCTCACCTGACCTCCTTCTCCTCCAGGATCTCCATGTCGTCCGTCAGCAGCCTGCAGGCGTAGCCGATGTTCATTGCGGTCTCTACAACACCCAGCTGTCAGTGGTCCATGTGCTGCCCCCTAGCCCAGGGCAGCCCCCAGCCCTTGGCTCCAAGAGCCTTTGGTGGGCAGCAGCTCCTCCCCCTGCCTCAGTTTCCCCTGGCAGGTGGGATGTGCTGCTATTGGAGACTAAAGGGAGCAGCAAGACCTATTCTGGTCACTCCCAGTGGCCCTTCTCCTCTGTGATCCCCATTAGGAAATGTGTTGGGGGGGGTCTGGGGGTGTGTCCACTGACCTTGTTTGTCTCCTGTCAGCACCCACACTTTGATGTTGCCCAGTTTCAGCAGCTGGATGGTCTCGGGGACTCTGTCTTGCAGCTTGTCCTCGATGGCCGTGGCCCCGAGCAGCTGGAGGGGGGTGGCTGGGTGTCATGGCACGGGGCAGGGCAGGACACGGAGGTGGGAATCACCCCTGGACCCAACCAGCAGCCCTTGCTGGGGGTAGGCACAACTTGAGAGCTACAATTTGACACCCCAGTGTCCACTGGCATGTCACAAAGTCACCCCTCGGGGAAAACTCCACCTGTGCTCCCACCCAGGGAATGGGTGTTGGGTTGGACACTTTACCTCCTCATTCTGGAGAGCCAAACCCCACATGCCTGCCCGGTGGGGCACAGACAGCTCCCCCTGGCCCCATCCCACCTGCAGGTTCTGCTCCATCTCCTCGTAGAGCCTGTCCAGCTCCTGGGCACGGTCCTGCAGCAGCACCACGGCCTCGCGGTGCCGGCGGCTCCAGGCGCGGAACTCGGCCTCGCTCACCTCCCTGCTGGCCACGCACAGCGTCCTCAGCGTCTCCTCTGCAAAGCGCTGCAGGGAGGAGACATCAGGACTCTTCTCCCTCCCCAGGATCACCCTCACAGGACCAGGGCATCCCCCCAGGCCAGCCACGGGCAGAGCCAGAGACACTCTCGGAGCTGGGCTTCTCTCTCTGGGCTCTGACTCCCTTCCCCCATCCTACAGCAGCCCCACGAGCACCCTTGGATGCAGCTGGTCCATGCAGGACACCGCAGGTAGGTTCTGTGCCCCCTTACCCCCTGTCCCACATGCAGGTGAGGCTCCTAGAGCAGAAGGCAGAACCAAAATCCCTAAGGCAGAGGAGGAAGAGCAGCAGGGCACTGGCTGCAGGACATGCAGCCCAAAGCCAGCAGGAGGGAGAGCAGTCCTGTCAGCCCAGGCTGGCGTGGGACTCACATCCAGCGCCCTCTCGGTGAGGGTCTCGTTGGGCCCTCGCCTCCGCAGCCTCTCCAGGATGACGGTGTCAGCACCCTTGGTGTAGAGCCGGATGGTGCCCTGGGGGTCTCGCACTGGCAGGGGGGGAAGGACACCTTAGGTCCCCTCAGAGATGGCTCCCATTCGTCTCTGTCCCTGCACAGTGGCCACACTGGCCCGTACTGGCCCGCAGAAAGCAGTACAGGGCTCGCTGGTGCTTTTCCATTTGTGGCCGTGGGAAGCACAGGAATATCCCCAGACCTGCACCAGCACCAGGGGCAGAATCAGGCCTCAGGGAGTGTCAGCTCCTCACACAGCTCCTCTGAGCCCTGGATTTACTTCGTCTCTCTTGGCTGCTCAAACCCTTCTCGGCTGCCTTGACCAAGGTGAGCAAATGCTCAGGGATGGCCAGGATGACCCTTAGGAGCCCGGTGCCAGCTGTGGTTACCTGCAGCCATCCCAGTGCCATCCCTTGTAGGGCTGAGCACAGAAGGGACCCTGGAGGGGCCCCCTGGGACAGCCCACCCCACTCACCCAAGACAGACATCCTCTTGCGGTCGCTGTTGAAGTCCAGCATGGCCAGCACCTCGTATGTCCTGGTGTTGCCCAGCTCCCTGATGGTGATGCTGTCCTGTGTCCGGGCCAGGAAGACGTAGCCCAAGCTCCTGGCTGCCAACACCAGCGCCTCCTCATCCGGGGAAGCTGCCTGGTAAACCAGCTGGTCTGCAGGACAGCAGGAAGGATTACACACAGAGACTCAGCCAAAACACCCTGGGACAGCTGCAATGCCCTGCTCCTGACCAGCAGCGGCTGTGGCACCCTGAAGCCTGAGCTACCAGGCTGGGGAAGTCAGGCTCAGTCCTGCTTGTCTCATCTGGAGAGGGACTTGGGGCAAGGGCCTGGGGTGACAGGAGAAGGGGGAACGGCTTCCACTGCCAGAGGGCAGGGCTGGATGGGATCTGGGGCAGGAATTGTTCCCTGGGAGGGTGGGCAGGCCCTGGCACAGGGTGCCCAGAGCAGCTGTGGCTGCCCCTGGATCCCTGGCAGTGCCCAAGGCCAGGTTGGATGGGGCTTGGAGCAGCCTGGGATAGTCGGACTCCCAAAGGTGTCCCTGCCATGGCAGTGATGGAACTGGGTGAGTTTTGAGGTCCTTCCCAACCCCAACCATTCTGGGATTCTATGACCCTCTTTGCTCGTTGTCCCAGACAGGATTATCCCCCCTTGTACTTCTATTCCCACCCATGAGCTTTAACACACCCCCAACCACAAATCCGTGACACAGGGACAGTGGCACAAGCCACCCCTGGGCTCTCACACCCGCTGCTCCCCACAGCTGAGCTTTGCTGGGCACTGCCAAACCCCACCACGGCCCCAGAGCCCCGAGGGGCAGCTCAACCCACCGCCCCTGTCCTCCACCATGACGGTGTGGCACAGGGCCAGCAGCCTCAGGAACTCCCTCAGCACCGGGTCATTGTCCCTCTGGGCGGCTTCCAGCAGCGTCACATCGCAAACACCCCCGGGCTGCTCCCAGCCCTGCAAGAGGCACAGGCAGGATGCTCAGGTGGGGCTGAGCACGGGGCTCTGTGTCCCCAGGAGCACCGGGGATGTGACACAGTGGCACTCTGCTGGCACGGACCCAGGCCAGAGGCTGAGCCCAGCTCTGCGCTGCCCACACCAAGGGGGTGAGTGTAAAGCAGCTGGCAATGAAAAAAACCCAAAAATCAGAACTGCATCATTTTATGACCCCGGTTCCCCTGCCCTGAATGGCAGCTGAGGAGGAACAGCCCCTCTGAGAGCCTGGANGACACAGTGGCACTCTGCTGGCACGGCCCCAGGCCAGAGGCTGAGCCCAGCTCTGCGCTGCCCACACCAAAGGGGGTGAGCGTAAAGCAGCTGGCAATGAAAAAAACCCCAAAAATCAGAACTGCATCATTTTATGACCCCGGTTCCCCTGCCCTGAATGGCAGCTGAGGAGGAACAGCCCCTCTGAGAGCCTGGACCCTGTTGGGAGCCAGCTGAGCTCCTCAGCACCAGGCTGTGCCTGGTGTCACCAGTGTCACCAGTGATGGCCCAGTGACACGGGGGAAGGGGCTCTTACTCACCAGGGGCTGTTTGTTCTCGCGGCCTGTGCCTGGACCTGCCAAAATAAAAATAATCCAGTTAATAGAGGGCTGGCAGGGGGCTTGGAGCAGCTTTTCTGGAGGGAATCCTGCTCCTGCTGGCCAAAAAAACAGCAAAAAGGCACCAGTTCAGCATCTGCTCAGTGTTGGACTCCACTGGGATATCCAGGCCTCACTTTTTTTGACTTTTTGTTCAGATTTTCATCATGATTTTAATGGTAAAAATTCAGGTCTACTTTCAGCTGCATTTCCTGGGAGATTCTGCATTTGATTGCTGGGATTAGGGTGATGCTGCTCCACAGGGGTGGAATGTGCTACACCAAGCAGGGAAAATTTGGCTTATTCCTGCCTAAAAGATTTGCTAGGATTTTTTGGCCCTCTGTTTCACTTTTATCACTGTCCATTTGTCTCAAGCACGTGATACTTATCTCAGGAAAACAGGGCTTCATGTTAAAGCTTGGGCCTGCCCTGCTCATTAAATTTCACCAATTAAGCATCATGATGGCTCCCAGAGTGAGCCAAGAGCTGGAGTAAGTACACCAATGAGAAGAGGAAGGACTTGGCAATTTTCAAGGTTTTATGGGGAAAACCAAGCAGAATCATTAAAAAAAAATTTTTTTAATTGTTAAAAAAATCAAAAAACCCCAAACAGACAAATTAAAAAAGTAAAACCAAACCCAAAACCAAAAAAGCAAAGGTGAATTGCATATGTTCACTCTAATTAAACAGCTTAAGGACAATGATAATTTCCTCACTTCCTCCATAGGTCACCTGAAAGCCTCAAACTGCCCAGATTTGGCAAACAAGCTGGAGATTCCCCAGATAATGATGCAAAGAAGAAAAGCAACATCTCCTTTTTCTCTACAAGACCTTAAAAGAAAACGAAAGCCCATGGGCTCTCCTGGCCCCTCTCATGTTTCTCCTCTGCCTGGGCCAGCATCAGCTCACGATTCCAGGCAGGATCCAGCTCACCCACGCCTGTCTGCTGAAGCTGCCCCAGGGTCCTGCCCCAGGCTCCCTTTTTTTATCAGGGAACACTTTGCTGATGTCAGCTGAGTTTGGGCCATGAAACCTCTGCCCTGCTGGAGGCCAGGACCTCAGGTGGGACCTCAGGTGTGGTGGCCCAAAAACAAAGGGGGATGAGGCCAAGGAGAATTCCAGGGAAACTCCCAATCCCACAGCTCAGCTTTGGGGTTTTTGGTTTTGTTTTTGATGGTTGGAATAAATTTGCTTTTTGCACAGCCTGGGTGGGAAAACAGAGTTTGTGTCGCTCTGAGTGGAGAATCCAGGATTTCCCTGAGGGATTTCCCTGAGGGAAGGCAGAATTCCAGCAACACCTGCACCACCAACACCAATCCACCTGTGCCAAGTGCTCAGGAGGGGTGGGAAGAACCAGCTCCAGGTCTGTGTGAGCCCCTACAAACTTACCCAAACTTACCCAACTTGCCATAGATGGTCCCATTGATGCAGCATTTCTTGAAGCTCATGATGTTCTGTGTCAGGGTGCCCGTCTTGTCTGAGAAGATGTACTCGACCTGGCCCAGCTGGTCACTGAGGCTGGTGCTCCTGGCCTCAGCTGGAATGTCCTTGGCACCATAATACATCTCCAGATCCCAGTTAATGAAACAGCTGTTCACCAGGTAGATGAATTCAAACCTAGGGAGTCCAGGAGGAGAAAACAGGGAGAAGGAGATGGCATTCCTCAGAGCCCAGGGGCACTGGGGAGCTGGCACAGGGAGGACAGGCAGGGGGAGGTCCCTGTCGCCCTGATTCTTTCAGGTGTTCTAGTGCACTTTCTAACTCAATGTTTGGTAGTCCTTAGTTCACTTTCTCATGAATCGATGCTATTATTAGAAGCTTGTTTATGCTAAGACAAGGTCGCTGGAACTTCCTTCTCTTGGGAGTGGAAAGCGACTGATTGACATTTGTCTTGACCAGTGTGATGGGAGAGGTGTCCAGCTTCTCCTCCAATCCCTGGTCCTTGTGAAAATACTATAAATATAGAGTCAGATGTTTTTAATAAAGTTCTTTCAGCCTTCTCTAGAGAACGTGTGTCGTGTGTGATTGATAGTGACCCACAGCGACAGGTCCCCACCTTGATCCTACTACTCTGGGCTTGGGAGAGGCCACACAGATTTCACTGCTCGTGGCCAGGCTTCCAAGAAGCTCATCACCCACTGGGTCCCCTCTGCAATTCTGGCCCTTGGTGACCACATTCACAGATCTGGAGGTTCAGTGAAGGGCCCGAAAGTTTGGAAATGGCTTTTTCCAACACGAATTGTGATTGTTGCCTGCACAGAGCAGCTGTGCCCTTCTCCTGCCCCTTCCTGCTGCTGCCCATAGGAAGCCCAGGAATATCTCAGATCCTGCTCCAGGGAGCTGCACCTTCCTCAGAGCCATCCTCAGCCTGCCCACGATTCCCAACACCAGCACAGGGCTTGAATCCCTGTTCTGCTTTTCCCCTGGGAAGATCCCAAAGTACATCCTTGGTGTTTGTAGGATACACACCCCATCCACCCTTCCCCTCTCCTGGCTAAGGGAGCACCTGGGAGTGACCTGGGCCACACCTTGACCTTCAGTGCAGCCTCATTTTGGGGCTGTGACCCAAATTCCAGGTGAGGGACAAGGGCAGGGGGTGGATGCTGAGCCCTGATCCCTGTCCTTACGTTATGTACATGGACATGGGAATGATGACGCTCAGGAGGATGGTGAAGCCCCAGAAGTTGAGGAAGGCCTGCTGGGCAGGGCTCGTGTCCTTGTAGAGGGCAGCCAGGTAGCTGTGCTTCTCCTGGAACGTCCTGGCCCAGAACCCAGAGGCGACAGCGAGGCCCAGGGACGTCACCAACAGCACCAGGAAGATCTGGGGTGGGGAGCCAGTGTGAGAAGGTCCCAGAGAAATTCCCAGGAACATAGAGCTCATTGGACTCTTCTCTAGAAAGTTCCACGGAGAGCTCAGAGCCCCTGGCAGGGCCTCAAGGGGCTCCAGGAGAGCTGCAGAGGGACTGGGGACAAGGCCTGGAGGGACAGGACACAGGGAATGGCTCCCACTGCCAGAGGGCAGGGCTGGGTGGGATATTGGGCAGGAATTGTTCCCTGGCAGGGTGGGCAGGCCCTGGCACAGGGTGCCCAGAGCAGCTGTGGCTGCCCCTGGATCCCTGGCAGTGTCCAAGGCCAGGCTGGACATTGGGGTTTGGAGTAGCCTGGGACAGTGGGAGGTGTCCCCATGGCAGGGGTGGCACTGCATGGGCTTTAAGGTCCCTTCCAACCCAGACCATTCTGGGATTCTCTCATTCTCTGAACATGTTAAACCCAAGATATTTCGGGCCAAATATTGCAAGATGAAGAAAAGCAGCCCCATCCAAGCAGGAGGCCTCTCATGAGGAGCCCTGTGAGCCACTCCAGGAGCAGGGCAGAGGTTTTTGCACCAGACCCACCACGATCACCAGTCGGTCCATCAGGTGGTCCAGCTTGGTTTTCTTCCTCTTGATCTTTCCACAGTTCCTCATAATTTTGGAATCAAGCCCTGGGCAAGAAACATTTCCGAAGTCAAAATCCCAGTCTCCAGCAGGTTCACCTGCAGGTCAGCGGGGCTGCTCCCCTCCATAGCGACCCCTCCCCTCCGTCCATCAGCATCCATCGAGCCGTGGCTGCACGCCCCAAAACGCGATGCTCAGGGCAGCTCTCAGCCCTCCCTCTCCCCAGGGCTCCCCACGGCCCAGCCCTGAGCTGCACCGGCTGGGTTGGCCCCGGGGTGAGGAGCAGCTGCGAGATAACCCAGCACAAGGAGAGGTTTGGTACCACCTCAGCCCCCACCAGCGATCCCAACACCGCGGCAGCCCCTCCTCCGCCTTGTGCCAGCCGGGACTGGCAGCTGAGAGCCCCCGCGGTGCCGGGCAGGGACACTCGCCTGCGTAGAGCACCAAGCCGTAGCACAGGGCGGTGTTGCGGACGCGGCAGCCCCGCAGCAGGATGCGGTCGCTGTCCAGGGCGTGGGTGCGGCCCCGCCAGCGCAGGGTGCCCGTGAAGCTGTGCAGGCGGCTGTTGGGCTCCTCGCACGTCACTCGCCCTGGCACACGGAGGGGCAGGGGCTGGAGAGACCCTTCCCCCCCTCTCAGCCCCACGTGTTCCCCCCCGAAGAGGGGTGCTCAAGGCCTCTCGGGCAGATGCAGGGTTTGGCAGGGCGTCTCTGGGTGGGATTTGGATGGCTCTGATTAAGGGTGATGGGGGTGCTGGGAGGTTGGTCGGTGCAGGGACCTCACTGGGCTGTGAACTGGAGAAGGTGCAAACACAACCCCCCTCGTCCCCAAGGCCTTAGAGAGGGGAGTTCTGCACCCTGGGGAGGAGCAGCAAGGGCTGAGCTGGGGTTTGGGAACCAAGAGCTTGGTTCCAGTGGAAAAATCAAGATCCAGAGCAGGGGGAAGGTGCACAACCCTGCTGGACCCATCAAGTGATAGGAAGTGCCTCCCCACGAGACCTTTGCCAGCCTCTTGTTGGACTGATGAGGACGGGGGTCAGAGAATTCCCAAGGCTGAATCCATCCCGCCCCAGTGGGATTGGCCACATCCTCCCCCACCCAGCAGACTCACCATCAAAGGCAGCCATGCTCTCCTCGCTCCCCAGCTCCTGGTGGGTGACCAGAAGGGCCTGTCTGAACTTCAGGTTTGTTTCCCTGTAAGCAGGAGCCAGGGAAAGGAAAATAAAACAACCCTGTGGGTAACAGAGCTGTTCATCCTCCTGTCAGGCCCACGGAACAGAGACAGCCCTTAATTATCAGGTAATTACACAAGTGGTGGCAGTGAAATGCCAGAGAGGGACCGGTCATGCCACATGTGGAGGAAGAACCCTGGCCCAGGGACCCTGCCATTAAATCATCACACACAGGGAGGGGGGAGGAAGGGCTGGGAAGCAGCTGAGAGATGGAGACACTGCCCTGAGGTCTCCAGGTGCCCTGTAGAACCCTCATCAGAGCTTTTGGACTCCCATTTTCAAAATGTGGGGCTCAAATCTGCATTTGTGGGGTGTTTGCAAGTTTGGGATTTGGAGGATCTCCCACATCCTGTGGTTTTCACTGAAGCCTCCCAGCGCTGGGGAGTCCCCAGGACCAGGGTCTCTGGTCCTGTCCCCTCATGGCCACAGCGGTCACTGTCCCTGTCCCTGTCCCTGTCCCTGTCCCTGTCCCTGTCCCTGTCCCTGTCCCCGTCCTCACCCATCAATGTCAGCGGTCTCCACATAGCACAGGCTGCTGGGCTCGGAGCTGCACAGCAGGAGCAGGTCAGCCTTGAGGAGCAAAAAAAGGGGAGAGAGAGCACCTGGATGAGCCCCTGGTCACCGGTGCCTCCCCAGGGCACGGCCAGCTCCGTTCAGCCCTCACCGGGACGGCGCTGTCCTTGCGCAGCCGGACGATGTCCCCGACGCAGATGTCGCGCCACTTCTGCCGGCGGAAGCTGCGGGGGGATTCAGGGGACAACTTTTTGTCCCTGCAGACCAGTGGGACTGGGGACTGTGGGTGTTTCAGCCTGTGCCTGTCCCAGATTCCTGGAGGGTTTGGGTCTCCAGGTTCTTGTGCCACCTCCAGAGGGCTGAGCACCGAGGGTGGCACAGGACCCGTGTGTCACATCCGTGTCCCTGTACCCACAGGTGACAGGGGCTTTCAGCACCCTGACCACAGGTGGGGAAACCTCATCTCTCCCTGGAGCAGTGCTGAGCAGGGACACATTTCCATGGGTTGGAGATGATGAGCTGGAGGAATTCTGTGGCCCAGGAAAGCCTCCCCCAGCACATCACAACAAATTGGGGCTTTCTTAAACCTGCTGTGTGTGACTGGAACATGATTGACCCACAGGAGGACCTGTAGCACATTTTGGGAGGTGATGGGAGCTTGCAGAACCCAGGAGAGTCCCATCAAACCCCTGCTCAGCTGCTCAAGGATTCTCAGCACTTCAGCTGCTCCGTTGTTCCACACGGGTGTGCAAAACACAGGCACAGCCCCCAGAGCCCCTCACCTCTTCCCAGCCAGGATTTCACACGGCCTGCTGTTGATGTTCCTGTCACTTCGGTGGCGGCCCTGCACACAGGAGAGACAGAGAGGCCAAGGGAAAGGCATGGGCCATGCCAGGCTGTCCTGTCACACAAAAACAACCCCCTTGACACCACCACCTCCCTCCTCAGCCCCAGACCTGCATTCTGAGCCATGGCAAGATGTGTTCTGATGAATTAAGAGGTGGAATTCCCCCCCCCAGGTACTTCTGGGGACCAGCCTGGCACTAGAGCCCATGGTCAAGGTATTAAAGATGACAGAAATGGGGGTTTGGATCCCAAGGAAAGCAGCCAGGGCATCACATCTTTCCAAGGGAAAATAAAAACAAGTGGATGTGGATGAGTAGATGATAGCTCAGGACTGATGGATGGCAGCAGCCCTCGAGCTCCCTGAGCTGAGCTCACAGCAAAGGGCCCCTCCCTGCCCGTGTCCCCAGGGCCACCTCCCCCCCACTCACGATGTCATCGATGAGGTCTCGCAGCCCCCGGATGATGAGGAGACAGCTCAGGGGGAACAGCAGAGTGTACCAGGGCAGCGTGGAGATCTCAGGGAAAGTCTGGAGAAGGAGAATTTTGCAGCACTGACACAACTCCTGTCCCCACCTTGGGACACTTGGGGTGACTGAGTGACTCCCTCGCTCCAAAGCCAGCACCCAAGGGTGGCAGGAACCCATCTCAGAATCATCAAATCAACATCTCTGTACAGACACCCCTTTTGGTGGGTTTCCTCCTCTTTTTGAGGTGTGAAATGCTCCTGGGTTTGCATTTGGAGGGATGAATTTCTATATTGATGGGATCGAAGTGATCTTTGCCTACATGTGAACCAAATCAATTTTATGGAATCAAGGAAAGGTTTGGGTTGGGAGGGGC
>VYXF01007268.1:5527-17986 GCA_013397295.1 Polioptila caerulea
TTTTTAACAGCTGGCCCATTAACAGAGGGGCTACCCCCACCTCCTGCCCCAGTTTCAACAGATGGTGATAGAATACGCATTCTGGTTACATCTTGCATTGCAACTAATTTGCTTTTTTAAGTAGCTTGGGGGTCCACAAAGAATAAAATATGGACATTTAAATTTTCACTCCCTGTACTGATGCTATTTGATCAATCTGGCAATTACCTCAACTGCATTGTCCAGTTTTCTAGTGTCTGTTGCTCTGAGGTACGGAATATCATGTGGTTTTGTACTAGACCCAGAAAAGTCTAAAACCACTGATACTTAAGGAACATCATAAAGTTTAAATTAGTCCTGTAAAAATTAGCTCTGAAGTAAATGGAGACCTTTGATTTAAGAAATTGCAGGACTACAAAGCAATATAAAGAGAAATGCAACAAGAAACAGCATACAGTAGATTTAAATTTAAAAAAAAAATCCTATTTCTAAACATTTAAGTCCTGAAGAGTTGAGAATGATGTATATTTATGTATATAAACATAGTTCTCAAATGTAATTCCTCTTTCTCTTATTCTGTTAATTTCTTTACTAACCATTTATGACCAATATAGCAACTATATAAAAAAAGACTCAGAATCTTTCACTGGATATTGTTTTTCTCCTGTGAATTTGGTTTTCTTAGAATGGTATTCCTTGTTATTTTACAATCTGTGAAAGACAAATTGAAATGTTAATATATATCAGACTTAACATATATTTTAAATCCTACACTTAATGAAGACCATATATTGGAGTCCACTGCAAGTGTGACTGCAAATATAGAAATGGCTATTTCTATGCCCTACCCAATATAGTCCATTTCAATTTTATTCCATATAATGTAGATTACTGTCATTAAAGGTTTCTTAATAAGAAATAGAGCTTTTTGGTGTGACTTCTTATACATACAATATTTTACAGAGTGTACGGGATAATTGTTTTCTCTTCTACTTATAGATTACAATTTTTTATTTTGAATTTCTACAAGTACTCATAGTGTCTGTATCCAATGGCATTTCCATAGCCACTGGTATTTCTGCATAATTGCAAGTCATTGTATTGTCACAGGTAGTATACAACAGTGAAGTATAGTACATGTATTTGGCTCAACTTTGTGACAAACATAAGCTCAAATACGTTTGATATTCTGAAGCCATTTATGATATCATGATGTGTACAATAATGTGCTATTCAAGAAGTACACGTGTAGGCTTGCATGATGTTGAATAGCTACATAAACTTTAAAACATAGACAGAAAGGTTACTGTTCTGAAAGCTATTAGAAACATAACTAAGCAGTATGAAATAATTTCAAACTTGGTTGAGTTGGTGAAATTTGCTTTTATCAATGTCTTTTAAAGGAGTATGTATATAAGCAGGACTTATTAATAGAAAATTTTTGTTTCATCTACATCTTTATTATTACAGCTGCTTAATTATGGCATGCAGCTGTTTAGTGCATCAAAGAAACATGCTTGCTATAGGAACTTACAAATATGTTTAAAAAAGCAATTGACATTTTAATGTGGAGATTAATATTCATGTTTCTTGTGCACTGATGGTCAAATCGATCTATGATAAATGTATTACTTTATTAAAAAAAAGCAAAGGAAAATTTTAAACTGCCGCTTTATCGGTATTTAGTGGAAGGAATCTGTGACAACAGTTGATAGGCTATTTTATGTGTCTTTTATCCTTGGAGCACTGATGTTTATGACCTACACAAGAATAAGCTTTTAAAGATTGGTAACCATAACAAAATACTCAAAAGGACCTCCCTGATTCCATAGAATGTTTCTATGAAGTAGTCAATAGGACCTATCTTCTAAGGTATTTCCTTGCTTTTAGAACCTTTCAAAACCTTTCAAAACCTTGGTGGTCCCACAGTTATGGAGCAATATATCAAAAAGACCAAGAAATCTTATTCACCTCTAATTTTATACGCTTCTTTTTGTACAATGGTGTTATAACGAAGAGAAATGAAGGATTGATTTTCATAAATGAGAAATTTACTCTAAAATTAAATCCACATCATGCATTGATATTTGTAATGATAAATATTTGACTTCTGTTTTCTCTAATAAGGTGGATTTAATCGGTGTAATATGCTATTGGTAGTTATGTGATTGGCAAGTTCTCTCCAATATTACCTCAATCATTTATTTCAGGATGTACCTAGTAGACTGATGAGCTCCTAATCCTTTATATGCAAACCTGAAATGCAGAATATCAGAGCCAGATAACATTAAAGGCAGAACTTTACAGCAAAGTAGACCAATAAATAGTGAAAATTGGAGCTTGAGATTTTAAACGATTGCCTGGAAACTAAATTAAACAATACTATAATGTTCAGGAATGTAAAAAAAATTACACCAAGATAATGAAACAATTTGGAGTTAATGGAACACTATAAAAGAAAGATGCTAATGATCCAAAATAATTGGTCCTTTGGTGTAATTTCCAGGCTATCTTTCTGTAATTTGGGGATCTGGTGGGAGGAATGGGTTAAAGATTGGCAAAGACAATTGTATATCACTCAATTTACCTGGCAGCTGGGAATAACTTTTGATAAACCTCTCTGAAACAGTAGGACAGTGATCCTGCAGCGTATACAGAGTTTAACAGCGCCCGCTTCTCCTCCATATGTATGCCTATTCCTGGATGCTGCTTTGAGGATGCTGTGTTTAGCCTGGTAGTGGAAATAAACTTACTCTTTGTGCTCTAGACACAATCTTATGGTTGTTTTGGCTGCTTGCCTGTGTTGACTTGCACACTTGACAAACCTGACTGCCTTCTGTGAGGAAACAAATACCTCGATGGATGACAAGACAGCAGTGGATATTCTCAGCCTCGACTTCAAGCAAAACTTTCAACACCCAAACTCAGGAAGTGTGGACCAGATGAGTGGACAATGAGATGGATTGAGAACTGACTGAACAGCGGATTCCATAGGGTCATAATCAGTGACACAGTGTCAAGTTGGAGGCCTGGCCACAGTGGTGCCTCCCAAGGTTCAGTAGTGGGCCCAGCCTTGTTTAACTCATCCATCAGTGACTTGGGTGGAGGGGCAGAGGCCTGCTCAGCAATTCCACTGCCAACACAAAGCTGGGAGCAGTGCCCCATAGCCCAGAGGGCTGTGCAGCCCTTCAGAAGGGCCTCAACAGCCTGGAGAGATGGGCAGAGAGGAACCGTCTGAAATTCAGCAAAGGCAAATGCAGGGTCCTACACCTGGGGGGGAACAACCCCAGGCACCAGCACAGGCTGGGGGAGACCTGCTGGGAAGCAGCTCTGCCCAGATTGACCTGGGGTACCTGGTGAACCACAAACTGTCCATGAGCCAGAAATGTGTTTGGGGAGCCAAAAGGCCAGTTGGATCCTGGGTGCATTAGGAAAAGCATTGCCTTAGGTGCAGATGCATTAGGAAGACCACTGCAGTTTGAGGGAGGTGATTCTGCCCGTGTAGTCAGCCATAGAGGGGCAAATCTGGAGTGCTGTGTCCAATTTGGAGGTCTTCAACACTAGAGACACATGGAGCTACTGGAGCAATCCCAGCAGAGGTTAATAGCAGAGGTTAGGGTACAAGGACACATCACTTATGAGGAATGATTGAGAGAGCTGGGACTGTTCAGCCTCGAGAAGAGATAATTGAGAAGGGTCCTCATCATTGTCTCTAAGTATCTGAAGGAAGGGGCCAAGAGGTTGGAGCCAGGCTCTCCACAGTGGTGCTGAGCAATAGAACAAGAAGCAACGGGCAGAAAACGATGCCCGGGAATTTCCACCTGAACATGAGAAAGAATTTTACTGCACAGATGACTGAGCACTAGAACAGATTGCCCAGAGATGTTGTAGAGTCTTCCTCACTGATATTCAGAGAAATTCAAAACTGCCTGGATGCAATTCTGTGCCATACGGTGTAGGATGACTCTGCTTGAGCAGGGAGGTTGGACCAGCTGACCCACTGTGATCCCTTTCAACCATATCTATTCTGTGAATCTGAGATTCCATAAGATTCTGTGGATGAAATTCAATTGCTGTTGTCACTTTTTCCTTAGGATTTGGATGTCCTGAATTCTGAGGCTGCATTTAAATCTTGTAATGACATTGTTTTGAATTGTGGTATTGTGCCAAACTGCTGTTCTAACCCCTTCTGAATACAGTAAGGGAAAACCAAATCAATAACTTCCCAGCTCCCTCTAAATTAAGGTAAAATTACACAAAGCCTCCTCAGGTGTCATAGGAAATGTTAACTGGGAAAGATAAACTTCCAAAAATACAGAGAGGAACACGAGTTCCTTAATGGTTAATGTCATTGACTGACAATAATTACTTATATTAAAATTGAAGATGTATCACATTAGTTCTTCTGTGACACAAAGTTTCACCATTAATTAAAAATTTACAAAGCTCGTCAGTTTGGTGCTTGGATTTGTGCTCAAAGGAAAAAATGGCTCAGGCACTAGAGGGTGACAGTATCTAATTGTGATCCTTCTACACCTGATATACCAAGTTTAATTGCAATAGAGCAGTAGTAAAATTAATATTGTGCTATTGGCACTAGCTGTTCAAGACGTGTACAAATCCAGATGTCTGTTTTGACCCTGTTGTCTTGTATATTTAATGGAAATGGTGCCTGGAAAGCTTTATAGAAAGCTGTCTCTTACCCGTGGAGGAAAGTTTTAATTTTCCCATGGAGTCTATGCTTGAATATATTTTCATATATGAGTAAACTGAATCTTTTAAAATTATATGAAAAAAATTAGAATTTAACTTTTTAACTTCACTGATGCATACTACTCTAAGCAGTTTATACAAGGCCCTAGTTCAGACAACCATGTAAAAATGTTACCCAGCATTTTTGAAGCCTTAGATCAGCAAATATCCCTATAAACACTGTGAGTGATGTAGACTTTGTCAGGACTGTTCATGTGATGAGATTTAAAAGCTTCAGATAACAAGTGTGGTAAATAACGGAAAATCTTTATTTTTCTCAGCTCAGTGTCTCTCCATCGATAGACGCATTGAAGTGAGATCCTATACTGATGTGGAAGAGGAGGATATGAAGTTATGAAGGAGCTGGGAATAAGATCTCTGAGAAAAGATTAACAGGGAGCCGTGTAAAGGCACAGTTTGCCAGGCTGTTGTCTTCTCATCCCACTGGGGTGCAGAGAGAAGCAGTGTGGGGAGGCACGTGAGCAGTTTGTAATGAGATTGCAGCCAGTGCTTGTGGGAAAGCAGCAAAAGCTGATCAAGAGCCCTGTGCCCAGAGGCACAAGTAACAGAAAAGGGGAAGAGTACTGTCAGGATATCTTCACTGCAGAATGAGCTTTCACTACACTAATTCTAGTCTGCCTCCAGAGGCCTGAGCTCAATTTACCTAGCTTGAACAAATAACACGGTGTACTTGTAAGGATTAATTTTATCTATTGCATGCATTGTAATAAAAGCCCCACTGGGCAGTTACATATCAAATTACAAAACGTGTAAGCAGTCTTATTCCTTTTTCCCCAACTTTCCTGCTCCTTGTAAAGCTAAAGATTAATTGCTATTTGAACTGCCTTGGGGGATGGGAAAATAATTAAATGGGAAAAAATTATACACTAAAATGAAACTCATGCTATGTCTTTTTTTTTAAAAAAAGTGTTCAATTGATTTTGCATAAAAAAGAAAATACAAAACCTTGTCACACTTCCTATAAACAGGGTATTGTAACAACTCTTTCTATGTGTATCTTCTGTGACATTAGTTACATCTCAAGAGTCATCTTGAATTGCTTAAATTTTAGTGTAATTAAGTTTTAATCACACAATATATTTTTTTTTTTTTTGCCTTGAAATAACTATTCACCTTGGGAGATGGTGAGTAAGAACCATAATAATTTCTGCTAATTTTTAGTATGCTGTCTATTTTATTTATTTTATTTTTTTCCCCAATTCTCACAAAGGGTTTTTGCCTTCAGTGATTTGCCTGTTTTCACAATAACTATTTATAACTCCTGCACATTTAATTTTCTTCTCCTAAATCTCTGAAATTTTTTCAGTATCTCATTTTCTCACATTAATGCGTTAATGAGAGCTTCAGGGGGATTTGTTTGTTTGTTTGTTTTTTCCTCTGATAGTGTACTTTGTTGTTTCAAGTTCTATGATTCACTCATATTCTCATCTAAAGTGTCAGGTGATACATTGTTCTTGTTTTGTCACTACCCAGGATTTTGTTTTACTGAAGGTTTTCTTTGGTGCTACAGATCAGTAAATATGACTGGAACAGTACTCCTCCAGATTCTAGTTTATTTTCATCTAAATTGAAGGCTAATGCACCAACATTTTTTTGCTTTTTTTTCTTCTGAGTCCACTCTCTATTTCTTAGAATCACAGTTCAAGGAAGACCTCAATGACAAGACAAGATCACTGTTCTATCTTTACCGTTGTTTTTTCTTTATGCTGTGAAAAGAATTCCTGTAACTTCACAAATTTTTTTCTCTACCCAGTTATCTGTTAGAATTGATATTATTGTTCAAGAAAAAGATCATACTGGCGTTATTTATCAGGCTGGGTAATAAAGTGAAATACTAGCTTGTCAACTGTCTTTCAGAGATGCTAAAATCCTATGTTTCTTATATTGAAGATGAAATAATTATAAAGCTTATTTCATTTTACAGAAGTGTACATATTATTGTTTTATCATTATCTAGAATTATTTCAGTAAGCTTGTGGAGATAAAGTTGCAAACCTGTGCTTTGTATTGGTCAATATCAATTGGTACTTAGTTTTGCATTTATTCTCAGCCTTTCTCTGCAGCTTCCCTGGTACTTGCCTAACTATCTGTGATCAAATTGAGTCTAGTGCCACTGCACTGAAATTTGGGCTAGTCAAAATGTATGGGATTATCTCTAATGGCCCTTCAGCTAAGTTTCCTAGGAGTTACTTCCAGTAAATATTTCCCCTGAACTTCAGTAATCACATCTGCTTGTCTTCAGAGTAAATGTTTGTTTGGATTAGAAGGAGCAATGCTAACTTGCATGTGTTCTTTGAATAGATACTGACTGTGACAAATGGCTTTTGTGTCAAACTGTGCTTCTTGTACGGACGTTTGCTCTTTGTCTTGTAGCATGGGTGTAGCTTTGCCACTGAAAATCAGATGATTTGACAACTCTCCTTGTTTCCAGATCCTTATGTGCCGTAGTTTGAGTATTTTGCCATCTCTCTTGCTCCATCAACCCTCTATCCATTGTGAGACTAGACTTATTTAGTTCATTATGCTCTCCCTGACTCCATGGAAATAATTATATGTTTTGTTTGCTTGTTTATTTCTAGTGTGTATGTAATTTATTCCTTCCTATCCAGTCGTCTTGAAGTAATTTTGGAGCAATGACAGGAACAGTATTGCTTTTACGGATGGAGCAATTAACAGGCATTTGTTTTCACCCAAGCCTGGTTAAACAAACCACCTTTCCCCATTTGAAGTATACACGTCCCTAAAGAAAATCCATTCTCTGTGTCAGGTTAAGTGGAAAATGATGCAACTTACCAACTTAATGTGCCAAGTTGTGTTACAAGCGAATGAGTCACTGCACTATAGTGGAAGGAGCTGGACTGGACAGCCTCACACAAAAAATTAGCAAAGCTTCCCAGAAGAGCCAAAAGATTATGAATTCTAGATAAGTGGTAAATTCAGGATGAGAAACTTGCTGCATCAAGTTGATCAACCTCAAATTTTTTTCCACCAGTGCTGGCAGAAAAAGCACAGATTCTGTGTTCTGTCCAGGAATGCCTAAAAAGCCCATCAGACAAAAGATGCTATAGCTTTATTCAAAGTTGTGTCTGGAAGATAAATTAGGTAAATAGGTGTGTACAGAATATTTTTGAAAATCACAGAATTAATCCAGCTGGGGATTTTTTGAATTTGAATCTAAACAAAACAAAGCCTTACCTTTTGCATTTTACAACATACTCTCTCTGAATAATGAAAGGGATTTTCTACCTTTTCTAAAATTGGTCTAGCAACTTGCTTGTGATGCAAAAGTTATTATTTCCAACTCATTAAAGAAACAAAAAACAAAAAAAAAGGAAAATTTTCAGTGTCTGAGTCAGTAGTGTGTGATGCTCACTCATTAAAATAACAATAAGCTGGACTTGCCTGTCTATCCTGCGGAGAGGAAACAATTTTCCTGGTGCTATTAAAGTTTGTATTAAATAATAAATACTGTCTAGGATACCAAATGTTCTCTTTTTGTGCTAACAGTAATCCAAGTATCCAGACATGGGCAGGGGTTTGATATTCTCTTGAGCCTATGATTTCTTGTAGAGTCATTACTAGATAAACCATTCTTTTGGTCTTTAGGTTGTGTTGCTAAAGGGTGGCAGGAAAAACAGGCAAAGGCCACTGGCTACATAGGGAAGCCCTGCAAAGAAAACTTACGTCATACTTTTCTTTCTTTCAGCCCAGATGTCTTTGTGAAAATGGACCTCAACAGCAAAAGTGTGAAAAGAATTCACACGAGTGATTCCGATATCAGCAATAAAGCTGGAGAAGGGATAACTGGTGGACAGCTGATAAAAGTGTCAGAATTCACAGATAAGAGATTTCAATCAAACATGTCTAATTCTAGATTTGAATATTACCTACATTAAAGAAAAATATATAATCCTGAATGATCTCATCCAACCAGAACTAGGTAACACATTTAATATTTTACAGAATTTCAGTTATTTATTCTCTGAAATGTTAGTTTCAGAGTCATTAGCAGAAACTATTTAGTGAAGAATTTTGTATAATGAACATTTAGAGCAGTGGTTGATACGAAAGCAAAGTTTTGGAATGACTGAGGACATTTGTAGATAAATTACTCATCTTATTTCTTTATCTCTACTTGACTGTAAACTGTCTAGCTGTAACTTGGTGAATTTTTATTTATTCAGAGACCAATAAAACTTACAGAGTGTAAATGCCATTTGCTCAAAATGTGCAAAATAAGTTATCTATAGACACTTAGAGAATGGACTTATTGAGTGAAAATGAGGACTCAGGTTGTAGTCTAACATAATCATGCTATGTATTTTTAAAAAATATCAGTGGAATTTACATATAAACAGGACAATAGCATTTGTCAACATTTCAAGTACTGAAATGTGACATTAGGGTATATGTACATACATTTATTTGTCATACATGTATGCAAAAATTCTTAATATTTTCAGTGTTAAATTATTTTCCAAAAAGCTAGGAAACAACACCATTGACTGGCAAACTTCTGAGCCACCTTGGAGAGAGATTTTTCAACCATTCACAGAACAGAAGACAAATTAATAGGCTGAATGACATCTGAAGTTCAATTACACAGGTGAAACATAAAAGGGTCTTGGAAAGAAAAGTCTCTGTTCTTTCTACAACTTGGAAGGATTTGTGCCTCTTTCCTTTATTATCTGTGTAGATTTTTCATCTGGTGTAATTAAGACCTCGTGAATTTTACTGAAAATGCTCCTTGATCTGTAGATGTAGGGTGTTTCAGGCAGTCTGTGATAGACAAGTTATAAGACACCTTGGGGTGACCTGAGAGATAACCAGCAAGAATGTATTGTAAGGAGAAGAATGAATATAACTTTTCCATTTTGAAGTCTTCTGAAAAATGAGTTAAATTCCTTCTGTGATGAGATGGCCCAAAGGGCAAAGACAATGTGTACCTGCCACAGAAATGACTAGTCTGCAACAAATTACTAATAGAGTTTATTTAATTAAAGATTATATCAAATCAGTTAGCTTTTCAAATCAACGTTTGTTCTTGTCTAGAAAAAGACAAGTAAAAGACAACACAGAAAACAATTTTGTTTTTTTTAACAACTTCCTGAAACTCATAGCTGCATGAGCATAAAATTAGCAAGAAAACCTTGTGCAGTACAAAAAAAATTTCCCAGAACAATGAAACAGTTACATAGTCTTCTGTCATTACTGAGTAGCAAATGGAAAAAGACAGTATTCAGTATTTAATAAATTCTCCTGAAAGAGATAAAAAATCACATGCCTGCAAGTTTTTGTTTCCTTAGTGCTGTGACCTATGTGTGATGTCAGTATATTTCTTTCAGTTATATTCTAATTCAAATACACAGACCTATAAATGTTTTTAAAAATAAGGAAGATCTCACTATCAGCCTGAAAATCAAAAAGGAAGGAAGATAAGAGGAAAATCCTGATTCTGCTCACGTATCATCCATTTAGATATTTAATCAAGAAAAAGCTCAGGTTGGAACTCCCAAGTGCAGGCAATATTCTTCACAGTGTGTTATTGCATGCACTAAATAGCAATCCCCTCTTTTACACAGGTCTGCAGAACTGTTTTATCGCCAATTTCTCACCTATCATTGACAAGCTGCAAAGGTGCAGACAAGATCAGTGCTAGCTCTTGATCTGCTATAGGATATCTGGAAGCTGACACTCGTGTGTAGATAGCAGTGGGTTTTAAACCAATTTAACCAACTCAGATTCCAGACTACTGATGTGAAGTTTCAGTGAAAATTGTCAGAAGAAATAGCTGAAAGCACTCAGAACCTTTCTTTTTCTTCCTTTTCTTCTTTTTTCTTTTAAATTATTTCATATTTGTAACTTGAATTGCTCTAAAATGTTCTACAGGATGCAAAATGCTGATTTGTTCTAAACCAGGCGTTTGTGAAGACTTAGGTTTTCAAGATTAGGCTGGGAAGATCAGGATCATTCTACTATGACAAATTAGGAACCTGGAGAGCATACTCTCTTCTGTTTTTCAGAGAATAACACTAAAGGAACTTCCTGAAGTGAAGTGCAAGTGATAAATAAAGATAAATAAAACTGATATCAAATTAAGGGTTAGAAATCAATTGTTACTTTTATATTGTTTCTGCATGTGAATAAAAAGAATTTTTTTTCATGTATTGGATACTTAGAAGTTAATTAGTTCAAGTTTGTTCTCAGCCTTTCAGTATTTCAGAGAGCGGTTTTGTTGCAACATCTTGCCACTTGCTGGTTAACTTAATTGAGTGTGGAGTTTTCTCTGTATCTGTGAAACTTGTATATGACTTTCTGAGAGCAAAGAGGAAGAAGAGTGGAACTGTGATTCAGGTATTTGCATCTGCATTTGCATTTGCATTGCACCAGTTGTCCTGAGCTGAGAAGGAGTTTTATGCAGGTGACAATTAAGATTGTTTTTTTCCCAGACCTATGGATGCAGCCACATATGCAGCTCTTCCCAAGTTCAGGCAGCCTCAATCAGTCTGGCAGAAATAAGCCGGTGAAAAGGATTGTGGTGGTTGAAATGGCAGAGCAATGATGGGAGAATTCTTGTCAAGGGATTGCAGTCTTCTAACTGAGCTATCACTAGAACAGCAGATACTCCTGTGTCCTGGCTTACAGCTTCTCTTGGAATGCACACCCTTTCTGTGCTTTCTCTTAAAAGGCAAGATTAAATGATAGTCTACATCAGAGGCAGCAAGAGCTACCTATTTTTTCCTTTGCTGTGTGAAGCACTAAGATGGAAGCTTAGGGGTATTAGAAGAGGAGCATATCTCTCATTGCTGTCCTTCCTCCTGTTTCATCTTTTCCTCAGTTCCCCTTAAATACACTTCTTACCCTTGTTTAAAAGAAGGAGATTACAGGAAGACATTGCAAGCATCTTCTCTTTTGCTTCCCCTTATGATTTTGACCATCTATCTCAGTTGCTTGTTAGGCTTCAGTCACTCTGAAATTGGTATCCTCTAAAAGGTGTAATTAGGTAGTGTAGTTCTTCTTTCATCTTTTTTCCATATACCTGCTTTTATTTTGGTCTAATGGAGAAAAAGTGTTTTTCCGGTAGGCTTGTAATTTGTTGTTTATTAGTCAATGTCTAATGCACACCCTGGAAGGCTTTTAGAAACTTAATGTAAGTACTCTGTAACTCAGAATCCACAATGTCCTTGTTCTGGTGAGCGCTCCATTAATCAGTTATAATGGGTTGATGACCCCAAGCTGATAAAACTTTGACCCTTGCTTCTCAGAGAAGACAAACTTTAAGGCAGGCGCATGCACCTGTCACCATCTATTTTCATGTAAGAAGGGAAATGCACCAAGTTCATTATTATTATTTCTTCTATTACAGAGCTGAGGCCTCTGCTGGGGTGATAAAGGTACAGAAAAAAAAAACCAGAAAACTGAGATTCAAAAAATAACAAGGCAACATCAAGACAAACTAGTAACAAAATATAAGGAAGAAAAAGAGGAATGAAGATGAAGGAGAGAAAAAAAATCAAAATGAGAGGAAGGAAAGAGAGAAGAGAAGGGAAGAGAGAAGAGAAGGTTCGGGAAGGGAAGGTTCGGGAAGGGAAGGTTCGGGAAGGTTTGGGAAGGGAAGAGAAGAGAAGAGAAGAGAAGAGAAGAGAAGAGAAGAGAAGAGAAGAGAAGAGAAGAGAAGAGAAGAGAAGAGAAGAGAAGAGAAGAGAA
>VYXF01007269.1:26362-39818 GCA_013397295.1 Polioptila caerulea
GGAAAAAAAAAAAAAAAAAAAAAATAAGAGGGGGGAAAATGTTAAAAGCACAAGATTGGCAGAAATCATTTTTCAAATGAAAAGAGCTTGGGGGTGGGGACGAGCTGGGAGAAGACTGTCAGGCTGTGGAAAAGTTTAATAAATTCCATGTCACTCTAAAGACCGTCATGTGCAGAGTTGCCCAAGGCCAATAAAATCCGATAAACCTCTGATAGGCTGGCTCTGCTGCACGGGCACGCGTTATTGCTTTGATACCTTACACAAAAATAGGGTGCTTTTTTTGTTGTTTTTGATATGGTAAGAGGCCTTGCAGTGTGCTGTTCTTTATAAGAGATATATATAAAATCCATGATAAAAACACCAAAGGATTTAAGTGTGTAGCTGTCATCAGTTACTATTTAACTGAGCGAAACATGTTAAAAGCAGCAACAATACAATATAGCAGTGAACGCATGAGAGCTCAGGCAATCTTCCTCCCACATTTAAGAGAAAGTGCTTTTTAAAACTGTAATCTTGGTCGGATTCACGGGGAGGGGGAGAAGGCAAGATGAAGAAAGCGGGGAGAAACATCTCTTATTTTTGTTAAACTTCAGCAAGTCATTTATTCGCCTGATGAGGCAGGCATTGGAGTATTTGCCTAATTTTGCTCCCAGGAATGGCTTGGCTGAAGGAGTGTGGTGATGCTGAGGCCAGCCTGGTTCTCAGCACAGGATGGGGCTCTCAGGTGCCAGCCTGGGGAGCAGCAGCAGCACCTGTGCTCCCACCTTTGGGTGGTTCAGACGAGCCCTCCCTGCCTTTATTCCCCTCTGTGGTCCCTGTGGGAGCACAGGGATGATGCCCAGGGTGTGTTGGCACAGTGCTGCCTTGCACACTGGGCAGTGCATGGAGAAAAGGGCTGCTGGAGCAGCAAATCCCTCCCTGGGAATCAAGGAGGTGTTCTCACCAGCGTTGAGGCAGGTTTAGGTCCTTGCCTGTGATCCCTGAGCTTTGAAATGACCTGGGAATCTCCATTAAAAAGGGGGTGAAGCTGCCTGGCCAGTGGTGCAGCACCCAGCTCCAGGGCTGGCCCATTTTCCCTGGTGTCCCTCTGAACCCCAATAAAACTAAAGGGCTTGGAGAAGGCAGGGAAAGCAACCCAGATGGGCAGTGTGGGGCTGTGGTGGTGGGGCAGGCTGGCCCCAGGGTTCCTGTGCCAGTTTTCCAAGCCCTTTTCCTTGCCCTGGAGAAGCTGCATGGCACAGCTGCATCCCCACTGTCCCACAGTGCAGCACCACCACTTCTTTATTTATTACCCATTTTTTCCCCCCTTTGTTTCTATTTGTTGTGCTTGTATCTGGAAGGCAAATGGATCATGATTCAAACACGCCCAGTGCCAAACTGGTGGATATTTGGGGTTTAATGGTTGCCTCTCTGGGGAACTGGAAGTCACAACCACGAGTTTGCAACAAGTGGAGGAGCCTGCAGAGAGCTGGGAGTGCCTGGACAGGGGAGCAGCTCCCCCCAAGCCCTGCTCTGAATTTCCACATAACTTTTCCACACATTTATCTCCTGGGCAAGCTGAAGTTTTGCAGGTTTGGGTGTTTCTACAAAGCTGGAATATTTGGGCAAGGTCAGTTTGGTTGGCTGCAGCAGGCAAGGCAGTGTAAGAAATCCATTTTTTCTATTGCTATATGAGAAGGACTTGCAGGATGTCATTTCCAAAGATGAAATTTGGCCCGGGAAGAGCTGCTGTTGAGAAGTGCTCCTCGTTGTTCTGCAAGAAATTGGATTTGATTCGTCTGAGTTACGAACCTTTGATAATCATAAGCTTACCATAGCCAATACATTTTTCTCCTGAACTCCCAGATGTTTTCTATCATTTTCTCCCTCATCCAGACACACATTTCACATTTCAGGGAAAAACATGACTCCTCCCTCTTCCCTCAGTGCCACAGTAGGCAGGAAGGTGTTCACTTACAGGCTTTGCAAAACACACACAAACACAGGCTCACTAAATGAGGGGGGGTTGCCTATTTTCCCCTCTGGAAGGAACTGATTTTCTTTATTAAAGATCTTCGGAGCAAAAAGTTACAGAGCTTGAAATTTAATGCCAGCAATTTGGAAGATTCAAGTTGTATCTCCCCTTCTGCTGGGGAACTTTGGCTGTTCAAGAACTCAACCTCTTGGCCTTTCCCTCGCCAAAGAGAACTGGGACTTTGCCTGTTTTTTTCCACAATTCCCTGCTTTTGCCTATTAAATACAAAATCTTTTGGGTCTTTCTTTGCAGAAAGAGGCAGTCCTGGATGGTCCCTCTCTCTTCTATTGTATTTACAGCATCTGTCTGTGGAAGGACAAGCCATGGGCACCCCAGCAGCATTTTAGAAGGATAAAATGTGCCTTTACCCAACATGTTGTTTCTGGTGAGATAAACAGTGATTTCCTGGCAAAATTACTGTTTGCATAAAGCTTTGCCTCATCTCTCCTCTGGCCTCCTTCAGGAAGCCACAGCTCAGCTCAGTGCAAGGAGGATGTGTTTATACAGATACCTGCAGAAGGGAGAGGTAAAGAAAAGAATCTGGAAATGTTTAATGTTGTCCACATATCAGCAGAGTTCACTCTGTTCATCATAATCCCATTTTCTGCCTCAGACATGTCATTACTGCCCACTGGATTTGGGGAGATAGCAGCAGGAAATGAGCTGGAAAAACATCAGACAGTTTGGGTCTTTTTTTAAAAAAGTCATTAACACCTTTAATATATTTAATGAACTGCAAGCAGCCCTAGAGTTGAGAAGGATAAATTCACTGTGGATGAGACAGTGAATGGAGGCTCTGCAGAAAGGCAGGAGGAGAGTGCTGGGTTTATTTGGGCTGGGAGGCAAAGAGAGCTCAGGGCAAGCCCTGTCCAAATGGCAAAGGGAAGACGGGAGGTGAAAAAGGCAGGGGAGTGTGGTTCCCTCCCCTCAGGGCCCTCCATAGGCAGAGATGTGCAAGTGGCTCCAGCCTGTGCTGCCCTGCATCAGCAATATTGTAGGGCTTGGAGAGGTGTTGTCATTATGAAGGTGCACCATGACCTGCCTGTCTGTACCTCAGAGACAGGCACAGCCTCACCTGTCTGCACCTCGGAGAGAGGCACAGCCTCACCTGTCTATACCTTGGAGAGAGGCACAACCTCACCTGTCTGTACCTCAGAGACAGGCACAGCCTCACTTGTCTGCACCTCAGAGATAGGCACAGCCTCACCTGTCTGTACCTCAGAGACAGGCACAGCCTCACCTGTCTGTACCTCGGACAGAGGACACTATCTCAACTGAGCCCAGCCCTGTTTGCTGTTCTCAGTTTCCTGAAGCAGACCAGAAAGGGGAGGTGAAGCCAAGGTGTTATCCCAGGCTGAGCTGAGTTCCTCGCTGCCCACAGTGCTCCAGAGTGGCAACTGTAAAACTCAGCCCATCAAACCTTTGGTGGGCTGGGGCAGTGCATCCCAGGGGAGCCCCTGCTGCAGCTTCATGCCGGCCAAACTCCAAAACTTCTGTTTTGGCACCACCAGCTACGACCTGTGCACCAGCCCAGAGCCCTGGGAGCTGCACATGGGCACTGCCACTGCCCTCTCCTGCTGGCTCCAGCCTTCTCTGATCGTGATAAAGCACTGGAGGTGTTGCTCTTCCTATGTACCAGCAGTGCTGCCTGCACATCTACGAGCAGATCTGATTTGCAGCACATCTCTCAGGTGGGGAGAGGAATTTATCCTTCTGACAGGCAGAGAGGGGCCAAGTGCCTTGTCCAAAGCACGGAGTGAGTCTGTGAATTAACAGGGACTCAACCCAAACCTGAACTGGTGCCCCAGCTCCTGGCACACACACCCTGCCTGCTGGCAGCTGCTGAAGCGTGAGGGGAGAGCAGAGCCATTTGTTTTGCGGGTTGCTTATTTATAAGGACAGGCTCTTTTTGGGTTTTGCAGCACTTTATAATTTTAAATTGTCTGGGCTGACAGGTCCCCCCCATCCCCAGGGCTCCCGTGGGGGCAGAGGTGGGAAGCTGGGATGAAGAGTGGCACAGGCTGTGAGGGGCAGTGCTGGGGCTGCCCGGGGGCTCTGCTGCACAGCCCTGCTGGCACTGAGTGCTGGCTCCAGGCAGGAGCCCTGGGCTCCCTTCCAGGCCGAGGAGAGCTTACAGGATTTAGCAGGCATAAGCTACAGTGCCACTTCCCTGCTCTCTTGACCCTTTCCATATTGACCCTGTCAGCCTGGTACAAATTTGTCACCTCCCCAGTTTGTCCCAGTCGCTGCATCTCCTGTCCCATCCCAGTTGTTGCCCTTCAGGTATCTCAGCCTGGATCCTCCCTTCCCTGACCTCTCTCCCTTTCTCCCTTTCCCCACCTACCCTGCCAGTCTCAGTCCTGCCCTCCCAGGCTCTTTTCCAACCCCATATCTGCACCAGGGCAGTGTCCAGTACCCAGGGGACAGCCCTGCCTCCCACCTTCCCTTTGTGCAGCTCCTCATCAGCACAGTGAAAAGCACGTGGCAAAGGTAAAGCCTCGGCCACCACACTCTGAATTTCAAGTTCCTCCTCCAAAAAGTTCAAAATTGTTCAAAAACTTCCAGCCAACACAATTGTCCCCATCCTCCCCAGAAAACCAGCTGGGCTGCAGAGGCTGGAGATGGTGCTGGGACAGCTGGAGAGGCACACACTTACTGCAGAAAGTTTCAACCCAAACAATTAAATCCCTGAAAGAATTTCCAAAAGCACCTAAGCAGGTTATATGCCTAATTCTCAGAGCCCAATGAGACTTGGACATCTAATCTTCTTAGCTGCTTTTGAAAATCTTTGCCAGGTGCCTGTTTGCATGTTTAGGTGCTCTAAAACCCTGCGAGTCTGAGCTGTGGAGTGTGGTCAGTTTGGGTCACAGCAGAATTGCAGCAAATCCCATCTGGAGACGGTTATTTGGGCTTAAATCTGAACTGGGCAACCAGCGGGGTCCCCAGCCCTGCTGAGGGACACCATATGTCCTTCGTCACTTTGCTTTATTCTACTTTTGGCAGACTTATCATGGGCAAGGCAGAGAGGCAGAGCCTTCCCTGTGGGCCCTGCCCAGCGAGCCTCAGCTCTGCCCTGTACCACAGAAAGGCTCTGCTGTCAAAACACCCCCTGTGCCGTGGGGTTTTTGGCAGATCTGGCCCATGATGACCATTGCTGTGTGTGGCTGAAGCTCCAGGCCAGCAGGAGCAAAGGCAAAGCCCTCAAGCAAGAGCATTGCCTGGCTGAAGCTGCAGCAGAGCAGCTCCTCGTGGAACAGCAACAATTCTGTCCTTACAGAGCTGCTGCAAATCAGAAACTGGCGGCGCAAAGCGCTGAGCTCCTGGCCAACACCTCTGATGGAAGGAGAAACACAGACCTGTTGGAGCTCTGGAAAACCAGGCCAGGGGTTTTTGAGTGTGAAACACAGACCTATATGGAAATCTTGGCTGTAGGACAGCAAGGAAACCCCGATCTATGGGAACAGAGGGAGATGCTCCAGCTGACAGCATGAGGAGGACTCAGAAACCCTGTGTGATGGCACCTTGAAACCTCAGGAGAGCAGCAGCAGCAGTGCCCAGAACCCCGGAGGATGCCCACACTGCCACATCCACCAACCCCCCACCCCACCCCCAAAAAGTGACCCCATTTTCTGGGAAATTATTTCCAGTGCAGTAATTGCAGGCTGGAAATTAGACCCCAGCCTTCAAAGAGCAGGCTCTGAAGTGCACATTAGCTCTCTGCCGGGATGAGCCATCCTACCAGTCCCTGCTCGTCTCCTGCCTGAAATTATGTTTGACTACAGGGCATGAAATGTTATTCATCCTTCCCCATCTCCCTCCCATCCGTTTCTATTCAGATTCAGCACCGAGTGGTAGCAGCAGCAGGTATATGAAAAGGATTTTCAGGTGTTCGTGTGTCTTTTCTTTCTTTTTTTTCCCCCGGTTCCCCTTTTATACATGAGAAAGCAGCATGAAAGGCAAAGCAAATGAGAATGGGGAAGAAAGTGCTGGATTTAAAGCAATCTGTGAGCAGGGGGGTGTTTATTATCTGCAAAGATGGGGCCGTGGTGTGCAGGGTGAGTGGCAGCGTGGCCCCAAGAGCCACCTCTCCCATGGCTGTGGTCAAAGCTGGCGTGGAAACGGTGGTGCCGAGGCAGCTGATGGGCACGAGGTTAATTCTCATTTCACTCCCTGGCAGTAGCAATTTCACGGATCTCGTCATCTGTGGACAGTTGCAGAAAGGGGAGATCAGAAATGACAAATATCTACATTACCTTCAGAGATTAAAATGCCACCAAATGGTCTTTTAGTATGAAACCACTTGTGGTTCTGGGATTCGCTTGGTGTAAGGGACCCTCGTCAGTTTGGGATTTGTTTTATTCTGTTTTATTTTTTGAAAGAACAAAACACGTTGAGGAAAACATTAAAAAATTGCAGGGGTAGCTGGAATTTGGAGGCTAACATAAAAAGCAGACTGGATATCTAGGCTGGACATCTCCCATCTGCATGGATAATTGATAATCATGTATTTTCCCCACCAGTACAAAAACAGAGTTAGTTTTAAGCAGATAGAACTGGCTCTTGCCATTTTCTAGTCAGTGTTATCTCATTAGGATCAATACTTTTCTTTGCTTTTCTATAAGCCTGGGAAAATCAGGGGGATGGATTTCCTCTAACAGGATCAAATCCTTGCAAAGGACTTTGGAGAGGTGAGATAAGAAATTAACATTAAGAAACGTGATCGCTATCGTGTGCAGAGGTTTTGCTGCTGAGCCCCACCTGAAGCTTGTTTTCCAGCACATTTACATTTCCAACAAGCTCCAGCTCTTGCTGATTTGAAGCTGCGGGGTGTAAAAACCCCCCGGGGCTCTGCCTGGCTGAGAATTGCCTCTCCCTGCACGTAGGAAATCCGCGGTGATGCCGACCTTGAGGCTCCGACGGGACACGGGGAGAGGGGCAGGAGCGCGGCGGGGACGCGCGGATGTTGCGCGCTCGTGATCCCGCCCGGGGCAAATTAAAGCGGGGCTTGGCAAGGTTTTATTTCGTTTTTCCTGCTGGGGAGAGGCAGGGGAGGTCCCTGATGGAAGAGCCATCCGTGCTCCTGGGTGACCGCAGGGTGCTTTAGGGCATTTTCCCTCGTGTCATTTCTTCCTTCCCCTCATCCCTGCTCCTTTGTGGCTGCCACCAAGTCTCTTCTTGCGCTGTGGGAGGAGAGTAAAAGGGAGCGAAGGAATCAGGGCAGGTGTGGATCCGGCGCTGGGATGCTCGGGGGAGGAAGAAGAGGCTGGCACAGCAGCATCCCCTCGCTGCCCTGCCCAGCGCTGCTCCCCAGGCTCTGTCCCGGCTGCTGGAGGCCGGGACACGCCATAAATCCCAAACTGCTTGTGCCCTTTGATTAATGCCCGGGGAGGCGTGGGGTGGCATTGCTGGCGTCCTCAGCCTGGCAGGGGGTGGCAGAGATGGATCTGGAGGGCTGCTGCAAAATGGGGGGAAAATGTGGGCATGGCCAGGGCAGCATCGGGCCCGGGCAGGACAGGGGGGAGTGTTCTCTCCCCTCTGCCACATCAGCAGCTTGGGAAGAGTGAGAAACAACATGGGTCGCATCTTTGGAGGTGTCCTGGGCAAGGGAAATTTAAGGCACTTAAAGAGAAGAGACAGGGAGACTCTCCAGGTATTTAAGGAGAGTCCTTCTGGTTTGGCTTAGAGAGAAACCAGAGGATGGAAAATGAAATGGGAGGGTGATGGAAGCTGGCTGATGGGGGTGGGAACTGACAGCTCAGGAGCAAATGAGACATGACAGAAAGTGGGGAGATAATTTAACAGGCTTGGCCTGATATTGTCCTTCATAGTCATGTCTTGATTTTCTCTTGCTTTAGGTTTGTCAGATCTGATTTTGCACAGAGGATGCAGGGGGGGATTGCTCTGCCCCGAATGTGCTGGGTGGAGGTGCCTGCACAGCCGCCTGTTGCTCCTCCAAGCATGCAAGAAACATTTGGTTTTAAATGCCTGGAAGTATTTTCACGTTGTTAAAATGACCTCTTCTTCACCATGTGCCTTCTTGAGAGCTGTTGTGCTATTTTTGCTCCAAATTTCAAAACAGATCCCACCCCCTAAGGCAGAAACCAGGAGCAGGGACCATCGGGAACTGTCAGCTTTGCTGAACTAGCCAAAAACTGAGATTTCCAGCAGAAGCCTTTGACTTCTGGCGTTCACCTCAAAGCAACAGGCTGCAAGCCCTGCACCTTCACCCTGCTCCTGAGGCTTGGCAGCTCCCCCACTGCAGGAGGTGTTTGTGGTGGAGCAAGGGGGAGGTTTGGGGGGATTTATGTTCTGCTGCAGCCTCGGGCAGGCCCAGCCTGGCTTCACCCCACAGCCCACCAGCTCCTGGTTGGTGGGGTCTTGAGGCTGAGATACAAACCTGTGCCCTGAAAGCTGCTGGGCACCAACTTTTCCAGCGAGGGGGGATGTCATGAGCTCCCCTCCAGGGCAGTAAATCTCCTGTCATTCCCTGTGGTTCCTGGGGTCACCCTCTGGGCTGATTTTGCCTGCTGTGACACTTTAGGGGGGCCAGGGTACACAGATGGCTGTGAGGACAAGCCCCAGCCCCTGGGCACTGCAGTCAGACCCCCAAGGGCTGGGAGAACCAGCTCAGCTCAGCTCCAGGAGCCCACACAGATCCTGCCCCCAGTGCAGGTGGGTCCTGGCCAACCTTGTGCTGCTCCACGAGGGCCTCCCAGGCCTTGATGGGTGAAGGGTGGTCCCCCAGGGTGGTGCAGACAGTCCCCAGGGTCACTGCAGGTTGGCTGCCCCTCTTCCAGCTCCCCATAATAATAATTATAATTGATAGTTGAGTGCCCCTCTTCCAGCTTCACATATAACAATAACCATCATCATCATGCTTTTAATTTTTAACCCAAGTGGCTGCATAAAATAATTCCTTAAGCCCTTTGCCCATGGCATAAATGCCTTAGAAGGGCATAAAAGACAAGCTCTAATTTTCCTGCCTGGCCTTTTTTATGGCTGTTGCCTGGCACAGCTCCTAAGGCTCAGGCTTTGGAGGCTGCTCTTTCCCTGGAGGGCAGGCAGGATGTGCCTACACCCTCTGCAGAGCCAAAGGCAGGGAGCTGCTGCTGGGGCAGGCTCTAATTGCCATTCCCCTGCAGATATTTGCTTTGGTCTCCTCAGGCCGGGCTCCTGCTGGGCTGTGAAGCCGCTGCCCAGGGCACGGACCTGCAGCAATTCAGAAACCACTCCTCAAACCCCAGCCTCCCGGGCCGAGCCAGATGGGGATTAGAAAGGGTTTGCCACAAAAAAAAAAAATCCCAAGGCATGTCCTGGTGGTGAATTTAGCGATCGCAGGGGTTGGTAATTACAGGGAGGGGGTGAATCTTGGCTCAAGGGATGCCCTGCAGGGCTGGGGAGCTCCGTTTGCTGCTTCGGGAGGCACTGCTGGAGCGCTCAGGGTGACACTGCAGGTGCCACAGCCCAGGTCACGGCTCCCTGCAGTTCCAGGGGGTCCTGGGGGTGATGTGACACCCCCGATGAGCTGTCCTGGGAGCTGGCACTGGGGGACAACCCAGTGGCTGCGTCCAAGTCTCCCTGCTGAGCTCTGGGTGTGCTGTTAGTCCAGGGGGAACAAAGCCTGCCCCTCCCTGGCAGCTCCTGCAGAAAGAATGGAGAAATGCCTGTCCTGCCTTGGGTAAATCCCACCTCATCTTCCCCAGGCTGTGGAGAGGGCTGGCCCTGCACCCCGGGTCTGAGCTGCCCTGTCGGGTGCAGTGTGAGGGATTTGGGGGAGCCTGTGCCCAAGTGCAGGGTGCCAATGCTGTGCACAAACGCTCTGACTGGGAAAACCCCTGCACAGCCCGAACCTGAGACGAACTCCTCTGTGATACGAACTCCTCTGGGGCTCTGTAGGAGTTACACAATGCTCTGTGTGTCTTTAACCCGGCAGACCCACGACCAGAGAGCTGGGAGAAGGGCAACAGAACCCCCAAAGCCATGCCCAGTTCTCTGGGCAAACCCTGATTGCTGGCCCTGGATCTGCACTAAACCTCCTGTACATGATGCAGGGATGAGGTGCTGAGGCTCAGACCTTTTTTCCTCTGGTGTTTCTTCCTGGGGCAAACCAGGGAGAAAGGAGCTGCGTGGTGCCCAGGGCAGGGATGGACCTCACCAGCCAGCCCTGCTATGCTGCCTTCCCTTGTGGCAGCCCCAGTGCCACTCAGTTCATCAGCAGCCTGGTCCAAGGTAAATTTTAATTGTCCACGTCCCTCTGATGCCCACTTCAATGGGCTGGGTAGGCTGCCCCAGGATCCAGCACACGAGGAAGGTGAGATGATCCTTCCTTAAAAGGACATTGCCCAGTGGTTTTTCACAAGGCTTTGAACAGTTTCGCTGATTCTTTTATTTTTAATTGGTTCCCCTTGGAAAACTCGTGCTGGAATCTGTGTCCTTTCATGGTTTTGTGCTGCCGTCGATGCCAGCAGTGCGCTCAGAACTGCGCGGGGCACGCGAGGGGCTGGGGTCACCTCAGACATCCTGCCCATAAACTGGGTCAGCGCCTGACAAAGGGGCTTTAGCTGGGGCTGCCATCCCCCTGCAAGGCCAGGGGGGTGGTTCTGGGGAGGTTTGATTGGAAGAGCCCCATGGAAAGGTTTTCCTCGCCCTGAGCAGCGTCCTTCACCTCCAGGGCAGGTGGTGTGGGGTCACAGGGGAGTGCAGTCATTCTCTGGGACCAAAATCCAGCCTGAAATGACTGTGTGGGTGTGCTGTGGGGTGGGGAAGGGGAAAGGCAGAAGTGCCAGCGTGGTCAGATGGGGCTGGAGCTGGGACAGCAGCACCCAGCACACACCACCCCCAGGCAGGACCCTCCAGCCCAGGGAAAGCCCTGGAGCAGCATTTTGGGGCTGTGCCACTGGGTCTGGTTACCCCTGGGCCCCACAGTGGCTCCTTTGGGAAGTGCCCTACCTGCACCATCCTCTGAGCCAAGGGGTGAGACCTGACCACTGCCACCACCCCGGCTCCCACCACAACAACCCCGCTCTGGCACCCACCACCAGCATCACCAACCTGAGTCATGGCCCCAGGGCCCCAGTTTATGGATTCCTGTCCCAAGCCAGGCAGGAGAGCATGCTGAGAGTCTGGCACAGAAGCAGGGAGGGAGAAAAAATACAAGGAGATAGGGTTGGTTGTTTTTTTAATTATTTTTAGGAAACAATGATACTCAAAATGCCTGATTTCCCTCACCTGTGGCTGGGTTAGTGCAGTGTGGATATGTGTGGCCCAGCATTACCTGAGTAGGTGCAATGAGACACCACCCACACACCAGCACTGCCACTTTTGCCTTTCCATGGGCTGAGAAGCCCATCTGGGCAGTGCTTCCCTCATCCCCTTCCCCTCATTGCTTCCCCTTGGCTCGTTTCTTACTCCTAAGAGTCCTCCTCTTATTTAACCTCTCACCCTCTGAACTTCACCTTTCTCAGGCCAAGGGGTTCAGTGCAGCCTTGTCCTGGGGAGCACAGCTGTAAGGGACAGATGTGAAGGGGGGTTTTGGGGTTGTGGAATAGAATCACAGAAACCCCAGAATTGTTTGGGTTGGAAAGGACTTGAACATCTTGTTCCATTCCCCTGCCACGGCAGGGACTCCTTCCACCAGACCAGATTGTTCAGGGCCACGTCCAGCCTGGCCTTGAGCACTTGCAGGGAGGGAGCAGCCACAGCTTCTCTGGACAGTCTGTGCCTCAATAAACGTAATCAAATACTGCTGGCAGTCAGGAGTGGAGAGAACTGCAGAGCTGGTGTCCCACACCCTGCTCAGCTTCAGACAGGAGGTTGATGTGAGGCTGTGCTGGGGCAGGGGTGGTTCCTCTCCTCCTGCCAGCTCAGCACAGCCCTTGTGATGGGCTGGGGACACAGACCTGCACCCTGACTTCTGCTTGGGCATGGGTGTTGTCACTCCCTTTGAAAACAGTTTTATATTCCTCAGTCACTCCTCAAAATCATTTGGTTTGTGGCTTTTTGGAGTCCATTTAGGGAAGATGTAGATGTTTTCCAGCACAGCTTTTGGTGGGTCACAGCAGTGCCAGATCCATCGGTGTGTCCAGGGATGCTGCTCAGAGCTCAGGAATTAAATTGGAGTCAAACCCAAGGGGCTCAGTGCCAGCTGCTGTGACCTGGGACAGGTCTGGAGAGGCAGCCCCAGGGAGCAGAGCACCACCAGCACCTCCCAGCAGGGCTGGGAAGCAGGAACACACTGAGGGAAGGTGAGGCCTTGCCCCAGCTGAGACAGAGGATGACTGTGCTGCTCAGGATGGCAGCTGGCAGCCTGGAGTGGAGGGAAAAACGTTCTGAAACCCAACAGAAAAATTCCCCTCCTCTGCACAGCAAACTGCCTCCACTTCCACCCTCACTCCCCTGGTTGTGCTTCCCTCCCCAGCTCCCTCCATAGTTCAAGACAAGGGGACAGTGACACTTGTCACTTTTTTCAGCTGCAGTGCTCACCAGTGCTTTTTTTTGCTCGGGGCAAGAAGAGGGGATGGGTGTCCCAGCAGTAGCTCTGGAGCTGGCTGGGGATGGAGCCCGGAGCCAGAAACATCCCCGTGCCCCTCCACCTCCCCCAGGTAGGCTGCCTGCCTCCATTCTTCCTGCTGCCACAGACCTGCCTTTTACGAGTCTTTAAAGATAATGAAAGGACTTACAAAGCTTAATATGAGTCAAAGTGTTTTCAAGAAATGTCAGCTGCCACATGTCTCTATTTAAATAGGGAAAGGGTTTTTCTTTTTTTTTTTTTTTCCCCCCATCTGTAAAGCACAAAACCACACCGCTGCGTTAATTCATGAAAATGCCATGGAATGTGGCAGCGAGAAGTAAAAAGGGAAAAATGACCAGGTCAGCTCCACTGCCAAGGATGAGTGAAGTGCTGAAAGGCTGAACAGAAAACGTGGTGTTTGAAGAGATTTGGTGCCTGATTTAAGCCCGTCCTTCCCTCTGTAGTTCCTGTGCTATTGTGTCGCACACGATGGGCCCTGGAGCAGAGGCTGTGCTCCAGCCGGCACATTTGTACCTTCAACTGGAAAGAAATATGCAAAAAAGGGGTTTTTTTTTTCCCTTTTTTGGGAGGTGAGTGACATTTTCCTCTAACAGCCTTTATCTCCTGTCCTTGTGCAACAAATCTGCTTGTGCCCAGCTCAGACCTGCCCTCGAACCCTGCAGCCTTCAGGTGTTTCCCAGCACAGACCCCAGACCACGGGGCTCCCTCCAGTTGTGTTTGCATGTGGAAAAGTGCCTTGCATCTCCCTCCAGGGAGACTCCATGTTCTCCTGAGCAAGGAAAACCCCTCTCTGAGGCAGGAAGGACCCCCAGTCCCCACCAGTTGGGTGCTCTGGGGTTGCTGCACACATGCCATGCCAGGAGCTGGGAGCAGAGCTGGGATCCAGGAACTGGGATCCAGGAACTGGGATC
>VYXF01007269.1:39988-54870 GCA_013397295.1 Polioptila caerulea
CAGGAACTGGGATCCAGGAACTGGGATCAAGGAGCGGGTATCAAGGAGCTGGGAGCAGAGCTGGGAGCAGAGCTGGGATCCAGGAACTGGGATCCAGGAGCTGGGATCCAGGAGCTGGGAGCAGAGCTGGGATCCAGGAACTGGGATCCAGGAACTGGGATCCAGGAGCTGGGATCCAGGATCTGGGATACAGGAACTGGGATCCAGGATCTGGGATACAGGAGCTGGGATCCAGGAACTAGGATCCAGGAACTGGGATGCAGGAACTGGGATTCAGGAGCTGGGAGCAGGAGCCTGCAGCCCAGTGGCTGTTTGCACAGTGAGATTCTATTAGCTGAGTTACTGCTGTAATTTCCTAATGGGACGGGGAGCGTGCAGGAAATGATAGAAGTGTGTAATTAAACCAAGCCTATCTCAGGATCTGCCATTACGCCATGGTAATTTCTGGGTCTCGGCATCCTCTCCCTTTTTTAGAAGTGGGAGAAGAGAAGGGAGGTGTGACCGTAGTGCTTTTCCCTTGAAGCTGTAGGTAGTGCACCTTTATGGTCATAAATCCCTGCTTATTTATGATCCAGGGAAGTTAACCTTCCAAATCAGATTACACAGATAATTCTGTGCCTTGCCTTTGCCTGGCTGGCAGGAAAAAGAGCTGCCAGGGAAGAGGCACTTATTCCAGCAGTGGAATCTGGTGTGTGTGGGAATTTAGCAACATCTTTCTGAATAAATGGAGAGCTCTCCTTTGGGACTCACTGTTTTTTATTGCAGGAGCTATTAAAACACTATGAGAGCAGCAGGGATCAGGGCAGCAGGTTTGGTCTATTTGCAGAGGGTAGTTAACCTGGTTATTTAGAGTCCAGCTGTAGATGTTCCTCCATATTCCTGAACAGCAAAGAGTAAAAGCCACAGCAGTTTGCAAATTCTCCTTCCACGCTCCACTTCCAGGACTTGCTGTTCTCTGCCCTCTGCTCAGGGGTCTGCTCCTGACACTCAGGGCAGGTCTGCCAGTACCTGGTGTGATCAAAGGCTGCCAGGGCCAGCAAAACATCACAGCACAGATGCAAGATTCCCACTGAAGCAGGCAGGAACCAACGTTTCAAAGACAAAGCCAGGCAGGCCAGGTTCTGCCCCAGAAAAAGCCCCGCTGGATGATGCCAGGAGGCTGACAGGAGGTGTTGTGCACAGAGCAGAGATGTCTCCTTCAGGGTTATTCTGGGCACAAGCCCTTGGGTGATTGATGTCTGACACCTTCAATGCAAAGTTCCTCTTCACTGGGTCTGGTTTTTGACAATGCAGCCCCTTTGCTCTGGCAAGGTGAGCACAGATTTTGCCAATCCAGGCAGCTTAGAATAAAGCACTTAGGAAAGTGCATCTGCACTGGGGAAAAATCACCTCTGCCTGGCCTTTTTAGTGAGCCTGATCTTCAGACTGCTGCATTAACACAGCCCCATCCTCACTGGGAGTATCAGCTTTTCTTACATCCTTGTCCAATTTACAGCGTTATTGTTGGGACTGGGTAAACAGTTACTTAATGCAAACAGATGTTTTATGGCAAGGAGGGATCTGAGATGCAAAATTTAGACTTGCAAGAAAGCAAAACATCCCCAGAGCTGCACTGAATTGGATTTAAGGCTCCTGGGGTTATAGTGGGGCAAGAAGTCCTTCTCCTTCAGTCAAGTATTTCGTAATTTTGATGTAAATAAGTGACCTGTGACAAACTTGCTGAGATCTGTGCCTCTCACTGGCAGCTGGCAGAGTTCTTTATTGTCCCATAACTCTTGCACCAACATCCCATGCACCCTTCTTCTCTTCCTTTGAAGACTTTGGCTCTCCTTCTATTAAATGGCTCTGCTCTAGCGTCAGCATCCCTTGGTGGGACCAGACTCAGCATCATGTGAAAGGTGAAAGCTGCAGTGTCTTTTCTGAGGAGATATTTGGCACACTGGCAATTTGGGGTGAATGTCCCCCTCTCTGCCCTGTGTACGTTTCAGACAGGTTGGAACACAAGTAGAAGTGCAGAATCTCTCCTTTCAGAGACTGGCAGAGCAACCACACAGCAGATCAGGAGTACAAATTTGAATCTGTGGTTCTCATCAGAGCCTGATAATATTGGCTAAGGGTGGCAGAGAGGATATTCCTGGTAGAGCCTCTGTGAGTCAGTTCTGGAAAGGAATCGATCCTGATGCCTGGAATTTCCTGGGCAGAGCTGCAGCCTGCCAGATTTTACCTCAGAGACCGTCCAACCACCAGGAATTGCTTTTAGTCCAACAAACAAGATCCACAAGTGATCTAAGAGCCATTGGGGTGTGGCCCTCCAGAAATGATAATGGAATAATTTAGATCAGAAAAAAAACCTTTAAGATCATCAAATCTGACCATTACAGCGAGGTCAAGGGCACCACTACCCCCTGTCCCCAAGTGCCATGTCTATGTGTTCTTTCAATGCCACCTCTAGGGATGGCAACTCCACCACTTCCCTGGTAAGGGTAGAGCACCCGCCAGGAAAGATGGGGATCTGATCAAAACACCTCCTTGCTACATGAAATGAGTGTCACTGCATGAAATGAGTGTCACTAGCACTAAGAGGGATGGGAGAAATAAAATGAAAACAACCCAAACATGCAGAAATCTGTGAGGTCTCTGGAATCCCACAACTACTCCAGGCCTGCCTGAGATACTGAGTACTTGGCAAAGACAAGATCCAGGCAAGCAGGATGTTATTCTGCATTCCTATCAGAACACTCAGAGGTTTGTATCCTTAGGTTATTGGCATCCTGGGACTGTGGATTATGGAGCTATAAATTGCCACCATTAACTGTCATGGACGTGACTGAAGTGCCCAGCTGGATACAGCACAACCCAGTCAGCTACTGCAGCACCCAGGACCAGTTCATCCAGATTAACACATCAGCAACTGGACCTGTGAAATCCCTTGGATTAATGTAATAATCCTGGAAGGAGGGGTTTTGAATCAAAGACTTCTGGTCTTTCAGCAAAGGGTCCCAGCTGGAGGTTTGGTGGTGGCTGTGAAAGGGGCACCTTCCCCACTGCTCAGGTGCCTGTGGATTCACCTGCTGTTGCTTTCTTAGAGATGTGCTGTGAAGTCTGCAGGCAAAACAAGTCCAAATTTCAGTGCTTGTCCACGGTTATTCTGCAAAGAGACTGCAGGTCCTCACGGCCTTTGCACAAAATCCTCCCGTCCCCACACAGCTTCAAATTCTGCTGGTGCTAAGGAGATAATGAGAGTGATCCCTGCTGCAGCCTGGCCCCTGCAAAAGGAGCATCCATAGCATGGACTTTGTCAGGCTGTGGGGCAGCAGAGATGCCAGGAGGGCTGGCCAGGAGGTGAAGCTCCTCCATTTACAAACGCCCAAGGAAGGGCGACGCGGGCAGCGCCGCTCTGCTCCGCGATTGCTCCAAGGACGAGAGGTAGAGAAGAACAAATCAGCTGTGAAAATGATACCCTTGCCTTTCCACTTAGGAGAACATTATCCTGCTGGAGGTCTGGCTGATGATAAACGGGTGCTAATGGGAAGGAGGGGGTAGATGTGCCAGTCATGGCTGGTGTTAGCCATCCCTTCCCCAGCTGTGCGGGGCACCTCCGTCCTCTTCATCACCTGGCTAAGGAAAATGAGAGGCACACCTGGGCACACAAGGCCCCCTCTCATTGCCAGGGTGCTCCTGACACCATGGGTTTTGCAGCCTGTGTTTTGGATGCAGCTCACCTAAGCGCAATTAAACGTTTTAATTAGTGAAAGCTCGTCAGCAGCAGTGACGGAACACGTCTTTGGCGTTTGCTCACAACGTGGTTTGTGTGTCTGTGCTTTGCAGCCCAGCCTCGTTGGAGTTTTGGTTCCCTTTCTCTGCATGACTACAGCTGTATCTTTCTGCAAATTAATCTATTTTAGTGTTTTATTGGTTTTTGGGGTTTTTTTTGCTGGAGAAATTCTCAGCATCAAAACAAAGCTGGTGTGTGGGTGAGGGACTGATGAGGAATGAGTTCTCTCAGCTGATCCTCAACCATGAGCAGGAAATGCCTGAATTTTGGTACAGTTTTGATCCAAATCTGCATCTCATTTTGGATGAGATTAGCCAAACCAATCCCTCCAATCTCCAGGGTAGCTTGGTGAAAAAAAAAAAACAAAAAAACAGTTACAGTCACTTTTTCCTTTCTCCTTCTCTAAACATGCAAACCCCATTCTTCTAAAAATTAGTCTCAAACATATTTTTTCTCTTCCAATCTATTATTCCTTACCTGAGTAATCTTCATCTATTGTATGGTGCTTCTGAGATCACACATTAATGCAGTTCTCAGAGGCAATCTTTCAATACCCAGATTTTGTAAAGGGGAAGATGTTGTTGGTCTTTTCTAAATCATTTGTTTTGAGGGAGGAAAGGTTATATGTATTTATTATGAAAATGCAATAACATTTTAATGAGAAAATACAGCGTTAAATATATTTCACGTGGATTTATTTCTCTGAAAACTCATATTGTTCAGTCTTTGGGTGGAAGCCAAGCACTTGTAACAGTTACCTGGCATGATGTGGCCCCGTGACAGAAAGTCTAATGAAGACTTTCTTGATAGGAATGTAATTGTAAAGAAAAAAAATGATTAAAAAATTGGTTCCAGTGCTCTGTGATCCAAGAGTTCATTTGTTTCCTCATTCATGCACTAAACAAGTCCCTAATTAATCTTGAACCTTGGAGAAAGGAGACTAGATTGGCATCTTCTGAATACGAACGTACTTCTCATTTTGGAAAGTTTGAAGAGGCTCTTAAGCATTCTCTTTTAATGGTGTTTTTGCAAGGGTTTAAAGTGGCTTCATTAGCCTGCCAAAGCCACTAATTGCATTACCATATTTTTAAACTTAGGAGATTCCTTTAAAAAAAAACAAAAAATTAGATTAATTTGCTGGCTGAAAGCTCCTGAAGTGTTCAGTGACTGTCACGGTCCTCAGCTGGAACCAGCGTGGCACTGAGCAGTGTGTGGCTGCTGGGGCTGCCCCCAGAGTGCCACCCCTGCTGTCCCTCCTGGGCAATTCTGGCAGCAGGATCTCTCACCCTGGACACTGCTCTGCCCTGCCTGAATTCCTGCCGAGCTCAGCACCTGAGCTGGGCAGGAGGAAATCCTTGTGCAGGGGCAAACCTGTGCTGGGTCTGTTTGGGGCAGAAATGCAGAACCAGCATTTCTGAATTTCAGAAATGCAGAACCAGAACCTCTCCCACGTCAGCTCTAGGTGGGGAATAAAGGGCTGATTGTGTTTTAAGCATCTCTTTTCCATCACTGGGGGATTCTCAGCAGAAACCCCTCCAGCTTTGGGGTGCAGCCCGTGCTGATCACTCACCCTGCCCCAGTGGCCAAAACCCTCCTGTAACCCCTTCTGGAGGGAGGGTGGCGGTGCTGATTAACTCCGGCTCCTCTGTGCTCTGAAGTGTGAAAGGGATCGAGTCAAAGCCTCGGATGGAAAGTGCCAGCCAAGTTCAAAGTGTGGCTGTGTTAGTCCAGCTGTTCTTATTACAGTAAATAGGCACCTGAACTGTAATGAGGTCACTCCCCTGGATCTCGCTTGTGTGCGGCCCCCGGGTGGCTTATCTAAGGTAATATGAATAATATGAACAAGATAAGATAAGGCTGTTAGCCCCAAACAATATTATCAGCCTGTGATTTTAGCTGCCTACCTACTCCATCCTGACAGCGAGGGATAAAAGAAAACCTAAAACTGCAGCCTTGGAGACTTACAAAAGCCTTGTTAAAGCCCGTACAAGAGCTCCGAGAAGAAATATTACCCTGTCTGGGGGAAGGGGGTGGAGGAGAATCAAGGGCACCAAGAAGAAAATACAGCTCACGGTTGAGGGAGTTGGGTTTTTTTCTTCCTTTGCAAATGTGTTCTTGCTCATTTCATTGTGAGCACCACAATATATTATCAGCTTTCACGGAAGTGAAGAGTCGCTGAGGTTTCATTAGTTATGTTTATGCCAATAGAAATAAATCTCTGCAGTCATCAGAACAGGTTTGTTCATGCTCCTGGTCCTGACTGGGGAATTTCACTGGCCACATCCCTGTTGTGCTGGTGGAGCAGATATAGTTTGAGATATACTTTGGCCTTATTGATTTGAAGGCTTCTTCATTACTTCTCCAGCACTGCAGATCAATAGCCATGCCTAGAGCAGCATAATAGATTTCTTTAAAAAATCAATTAAACAGAATATTTTTAACAGAGCCTAGTGCAAAATTCTGTTGCATTTCGAAATGTGTGTTTTAAGCCTTGCTGCATTCACCTGCAGACCCTGATGCCTTGCTGAGGAATGAGAGTCTTTGTTTCAGCCTCCCTGTGCTGTGGTGTTCAGCCTCCAAAGGAGAAGGAATGACTCAAGATTAGAAACAAGAACCACCCAGCTTTTCTCCTTTGAAACCCGTATTCATCACTGCAGCCTCACCAGAAAGTGAAATAATGTTTGTGGTCTTGGCTCGATCCTCAGTGGACAATAATTCAGTTAAAATATACCAAAATCTGTCATGCTTTTTCCTTGCTCCATGTCTCTGAACACCAGGAGATGAGCTCCTCTTAAATTAGCTTTCATGCTCGAGGGGTTTCCTTGTGCATGCAGAGCCTGATCCTGTCCCTGCTGGGGCTGGTGACAAATTCCCTATTGATTTTGGTGGCCTGGGACTGGGGTCAGGCAGCAGAGTGGCCGAGGGCAGCCCTGGGTCTTGCTGCCATCCCGGAGCTGGGAAAAGCAGCTGCTGCTGTCCTGGGGCCCTGGGGGACTGTGGAGGTGGTGCCTGGCCCTGGAACCAGCTGGCAATCTTCTGTGGCAGATTTTTGCAGCAGTGCAAGTGGTTAACAGGGTACAACAGAGGCAGGCAAATCCTTACAGGAAGGAGAACACTCATATTTCAGAAGCTTTTCCCCAGCAGAAGGGTGTAATGTAGGATTCCAGTGATGTTCTGAATGGTGATGCTCAATAAGAATTTTCCCCACCACCAGGTCCCTCAGATGGGGACATTCAAGGCCACCTCACAGGCAGCCAAAGCCAAATTTCCCCATTGTTATTCCTCCTTCTCCCTCCTTCCCAGCTCCACACCAGCTGCTCTGGGCCAGTTATCCCACTGGCCACTCTCCCACCATTTCTCCCTAAGCCCCAGGTTGAATTATTTCTTCAAATTATTTGCATGGCAAATGACACAGGTGGGTATTTTCAAAACTTGCCTTGTCACATTCCTGCACAGCAGCTGCAGCCACGTTGGGTTGGTTTGGTTGAGGCCTTTATCCCTTGCAAAATGCAAATATTTGCGGCCACAACCCCTGATGCACTTGGAGATACAAACTGTGAGGGTTTCTCAGTGATCCAAGCCAGGTCTGCATATTGTGGACCCAACACAGCAAAGCCCTGGGCAAGGTGCAGATCTCCCTCCTGCTGTCTGAGTCCAACACCAAGCCAGGCTGCTCCAGCCCCATTCCCAGGAAATGCAGTCCGTGGGGATGATTTGGAAGAGACAGACTACTCTGCATTGCTGTTATAGGAGAAGCTTGTTGGCCAGGCAGGGAGCTGGGAGAGGCTCATCGGACCCAGCCAACTCCTCAGATGTCTGCAGCTGGGAGGTCTGGAAACCTCCTGGTTTTCTTCTTCCTGTCATTCACGCGTGTGGGGGATGTCAGAACCACTTACAGAAAGCCATGTCTTCCCTCTGCGCCCCTGGTTTTAAGTTTAAACATCTCACACAGTCCAATCAGCTTTAAAAAATTGTTTAAACCTGGAAAGGGAAGTGGAGCGAGGCAGAGCCTGAGCGCACAAGTTGGATCCCACCCAGCCCATCACAGCCCTGGCAGCTCAGGTTTGAAGGCCAGTGAGGTGTTTTCTGTGTGGATGTGAGCTGGGGAAGAGGCAGCAATGCCAGGGAGCTGCCAGGTCTGCCTGGGGCAGTGGTGCTGGGCTGGGGGCTGCCAGCCAGGGTGGGCTGTGCCAGCGGGGCAGGGCTGGGCGGCAGCGCTCGCACACGCACTGTGTTCATTCATTTTTCATGCCTCATTTTCAGGCCTGTCTGATTTATGAACCTTATTCTTCCTTCCCCTTGGTTTAAATTTATCTTCAGAAAACAAAGCCGGGGTTTAGAGCAGACCTTCCCTTCCCTTGAGATGGAGAAGCCTGAGTTGGTTTAAGGCCACCAGCTTTAACCAGGGCACGAGTGATGTCCTGGGGACCTGGAGCCTCTTGGGTGAGCAGCTTCCTCCAGAAGTGATGATTGCCCTGCTCCAGGCCCTGCCTTCACCACCCAGTCCCTGGCAGGAGCTAAGCCAGCAGGAAGCCACCCCGTTTGCCTGCAGCCAGGTTTGCCTGGGAAGCACCAGAGCTGGAATTTGGGGTGGGCTGGGAAACCAGACCAGGAAAGGCAGTGAGACAGGGAACACAGAGACAAAGAGAGTGGCTGGCTGTTGTGGGGATGGGAAGTCTCCTGCCCCACCTCTGACGCTGCTCCCGCTGTCCCCAGCCTCTGGCTGTCCCCACTGACCCTCAGTGACCCAGCAGAGACCATCACAGGGCAGCCCCAGCCCTTCCCTCCCACAGCCAGCAGGGCAGCTCCCATTCCTCGCTGGTGCCAGCAGCTCACTTTGGTATCCTGCACTGGCACAGCTCCCCTGGATTGCCCCATCTGCCCCTGGCCTGGGGACAGGCACAAATCACCCGCCCTCAGCTCTCATGTATTCCACACAGACATCCTGGGAGCAGAATGAGGAGCCAAAGGGCTCTGGGCTAGGGGGAAAACACAGCCCACAGAGCTGGGATGGGACTTGCAGCCAGTCTGCCATGGTGGCATTGCTGGAGCTGAGCTGTCCCCTGGGCAGCCACGCATGAGACCTTTCCCTGGTGGCTCAGGGCCACCTGGGGTTTGCCTTTTCTATGCTGCAGGGCTGAGTGGAGTCTCTGGCCTTTCCAAGGGTCACCATGATCCCACAGCCTCCTTCTCTGCCCCCAGCTGCAGAGGTGTCGAAGCTGGGGACAGCAATTCCCACGGTGGCACTGCCCTGGCACAGGTCCTGGCATGCCCATGCATCTTCTGCCGGGCATCACTGACCTTCCCATGGCTTCAGCAGCGCCAGCACTGCGGGTAATTACTCACAGAGCTAAGAAAAGACCTTGTTATTAGGAAGCTTTTCTTTTTCCCCCCCCAGTTATCTTTCAGCTAATTTTCCCCCAGTTCTTAATTTGCGCCTGGCTCCTCAGAGCCGTTTCAGATCTGTCAAGTGCTCTCGGTGAAACGCTTGTTTTTGTTTGACTAACACGTTCTGGGGGAGGGGGCTGGCGCTGCTTTGGAAGAGCCGGTCTGTTTGCTTTGGTGATAGCAGTGATATTTGGGAGAGACAGATGGAAGGCACTTTTTATTTTCTGCAGACACTTTATGATCCAAGCTGCTCATATTGTATAAGAGAGGCCAGATGCCTTGTTAATTCATAGACATGTTTACAGCATGGAGCTTCTAATAGGTGAATATGAATACTAAATAGTGATTAGTGCTTGTCTGACAGACGTCTCCCTCCTGACTGAAATTGGATCTAAGTTTGACCTTTGGTGAGGGAGGAAGGTATTCTGGTATATTACAAGCCTCTTTTTTAATATAAATATCTCTTCTCTGCATAGAGAAAGACAAATCCTTCACAGACAAATCCTTTTTCTTCCCACTCAAGGATGTATTTGCCCTAAAGACAAGCCAGCCTGCCAAGCTGGGCCGTGCCCCCTGTCCCCCTGTCACTGTGGAAATAAAGAGGGAACCCTCTGTTTGAGTGTTAAGAAACTGTGTTAAGTGGGGGATGTCAGCCCAGAGGTGCTCTATGCCATGGGTGGCATTTTGGCTTTGTGGGAGGGACTGAGGAGCACCATGGCTTGCCCCCTGCACCACCAGGCTTTTCTGGGTTGCTCCTGCTTGGACAAAGGCTGGTGCAACCCCTTGATGTCTGCACACCCTGTGCAGGAGGAGAGGCTGGAGCAGCAAACCAAACACACAGGATGAAGGGTTATAGACAGGATAAGGGGAGGGCAACAGGGAGAGAAAATAATTAGCCAAGAGACTTATTTTAAGAAGAACCCCAGCACTGCTGGTAGAAGGGGCCACCAGATCTTACAGAGGATGGACCAGGGTGCCAGGACTCTGTTCACCCTGTCCATGAGGCTTCACAGCACCTCCCTGCAGGACCCAGAGCTTCATGCACGTGGAAAACCCTTCGAGGAACAGCATCCAATGCATGTTAGATTGTCCTTGCAGTGATATAACACCCAAAACCAAGGGGGTGGCCAGCACCCCAGGATGGGAGCGCTGCTCTGGCTCATGGCCAGGCTGCTCCAGAGGCAGCAGAGGTGGGGGTTTGTGGAAGAGAAAACAAGGAAAGAAGAAACAGGTCTCAAAAGTAGGGATTATTTTGGTAAGCTGCTCTTTAAAGACAATCAAGCACAGAGTTCTCATCTCTCCTTCAGGAACCATTTGGGGAGTTGCAGACTGTCTTTGGGAGGACTGCAAAGCTGAGGGAGGGCTGCAAGGGACAGCTGGCTGTCAGCAAGGTCCCCACACTCTGGGGCTGTGCCACTTCTCCCTGGGGACTGCTTCAGTGGCACCGAACCCAGGGGAGCTGGGGAACACAGCAGGGCACCTGCACAGCCCCAGGAGTGCCACAGGCCCTGTCCAGGGCTCCCCAGGAGCAACCCCTTTGGCCACACTGTCCCTTTGGCTGGGAGAGCTCTGTGATGCTCAGAAACCTGGCGGGGCTTTGGGAAGAAGTGAGGGTGCTGGGGGAAAGCTGAGTGTGCAATAACAGCTTCCAGGCTTTGTGGCTGTGCTGAGCAGCCACGGGGAGGGGCACTCCTGTGTCAGCCAGGTGGAGAGATGGTCCTGAGCCAGCAGGAGAGCAGAGGGAGCCTGGTGAGCAGCCAGGGTGTGCAGTGAGAGGAGAGGGGTCGGGCCTTATGTCCTCAGCTGGGTTTCCCACCCCCAGCCTGGCTCCCTACAGGTGCAAGGCAGCAGCACTGAGGATGTCCCTGCATCACCAGAGCATCCTTTAAATGATGTAAAATCACCTCATGCCTGCCCAAGGCACTGTTAAGGCTACTTTGGGACCGAGGGACAGCACATGGATTATCACCCAGGAACCACCCCACTAATCTGAGTGGGGCTGCACCCAAGACAAGGGAGGCTGAGCTCAGTCCCTCACACCCAGCACCCACAGTGCTCCAGCTCCTCCCAGCACACAGCAGTTCCCAGCTGAGGCTGTTCACTGTTTCCCGTGGTTTCCCAGGTTCTGGTGCTGGCAGGCACAGGCTCTCACTGGCTGTGTGGGGCAGAGAAGGGCCTGACTCCTGCCACAGCCCCACTGGCTCAGAGCACATCAAGGCAGAGCTGCTGCTTCTCTGGAGATGCAGCCCCAGCCTGCTGCCTGTGATCACGGCTGGGTGCAGAGCTTGCCTCAACTCGCTTTCATCCCTTTCCTTTTCACTTCACCCTTAAAATTAGATATTAAGTTTATTCCCCAATTAGACCAGGAAAGGATAAAATGTTTGGTTTGGGGGATTTTTAGTTTTATTTTTTCTTTTAAAGGCTCGCTCTTGCTGTGAATTTATTGGGTATTGCTGACAGCAGAGGAAATCCTGTGGTTTTTGCTTTCCCTGCTTGTTGTTCAGATGTGAAGGTACAGAGGATGCCTCAACCCTTGAGTGAGCTCAGCTCTCACACGAGGCAGAAAGAGCACAAGCAATTGAGCAAAATCAGTCCCTGACTCTCGTTTCTGATCTCAGCCTCCCCTCTGCTTGGACTGGGAGCTGAAGCAGGAATGTGGTTTTGGCAAACAACCTTAAGAAGTAAATTGCTTTCTCTGTGGACTGAGAATCACACTCCTTCTCCTCTAACCAGCTCCTCTCTGCGGGGAAACAAGCCGATAAATGAACAAGGAAAGAGACCTGGCCTCAAGAGCTCAGCAAAGCAAGAAGGTGGCAGGTCATGGCAGCTGCTCCTGCAGGTTGGTGGGGCTGATGCTCCTGCCCTGCTCTCACCCCAGGACCAGCCTCTGTCTCTGGAGAGGAGGAGAAAAGGGATTTGTCACATTAAACACCATTAAGGACTTTGCTTTAGGTACCAGCTGAGAGCATTTTGGTGGCCATAAGCCAAACGATGTGTTTCTATTATGTGTGCATGTATGGAACACAGAGAAGCTTGTCTCAGGTTCTCCCAAGGCAGGCTCTGCCTCCTCCCAGCTGGAAGGGAGGGAATGGACCCACACCTCTTGCACTGATGTCAGTGCCTTCCCCAGACCAGGCTCCCTGGGCTGGTTGCCTGTGCTGGTGTGGAAGGTGGTGCTGCCTGCTCCCACCCTGGAGCTGCTTCAGTTCCAACCCATATCCCTCCCCAAAATGATGGTCTGGCAAATTCCAGCACCCTCGTGTGCCCCAGGTTGGATGGGACAAAGGGGACTCTGGCTCCAGGGCAGAGGTGGCAGAGGGGCTGCAGGTCACCCAGTGATGCCCTGCATGTATTTAAACCCTTCCAGTCAGCAGGCAGGAGAAATATTCTTTGCCTTACCAAAGCTCAAAGTGACTCCTCCATTCTCTGCCTGTGACTTTTCCAGAGGGGCCCTGGCTGCCGCACAGGGCTCTGGCTCTCAACTCTGCCAGAAAAAATGATGGTGTTTGGAGCTGGGGTTTTGGCTCAGACCCATCTTGAGCAATATTGTTTCTCTTGTTTTCGAAACCATAATGCACTGCACTTGGTGGTGATGTCAGGTACTTGTGGATTGCAATTACTGTGTAACCCAGCAGCCTGGAGAGGGATGTCTCAGGAGGGGCAGCCTGAGGGGAAGGAAACTTAGTCCTTTATGAAATGCAGATGTTTTTAAAGAGCTGTAATTAACTGGACTGGATGCAGAGTATTGCAGTTATAAAAGTTTAACAGGCTTTTGATTTTAAGTATTTGCTGTGTGGTTCCAGGGGTCACTCAGCTCTGTAGTGCACGATTCCAGTCCTGTCCGTGCTGCCCTCAGAGTCACCCTTGTGCCTCAGGTTCAGACCTTGCCGTGGTGCTTTTTCTTTACCACCCAAAAAAACTGAGGAGAACCTAAACTTTCTGTGCTGCCCTGTCCCTCGGCATGGCACAGGCTGGAAACTGGGATGATGTGGAGAATGAGGCAGGACGGGCAGCATGGAAAAGAAAAACAAAACCCCCCCAGCGCTCGTAGCTGAATAGGAGCGAGCTCTCCAACCCCAAGTTATGAATTTTGTCAATGAAATTAGCCAACAATGTTTGGGAAAGAATAAAAATAAAGCAGTGAGGGCTCAAAGAAGAACCAGCCGAGCCCTGGGAGTGAATGGGGGCTTTGTTCGGGCTCTGGTGCCTTCAATAGGCAGCCTGAGAGCCCGTGAGTGACGGCCCTGCTGCCCGGGCGCGGGGCCTCCTGCAACGGGCAGGGGGAAAATCCGCCTCGCCCGCACCCGACAGGCTGACCAGCAACAGGAGAACGTTAATTTACTCTTAAAGTTAATGTGCGGGGTGAGAGAAGGGCAACGAGAAGCATGTTGTAATAAACGCAGCAGCAGAGAGGGGAGTGTCCGAGCGAGGGCTGTCCCTCATGCCCGGGGGTTCTTGTGGCTTTGGGTGTCACGGTGCTTCGGGGCACAGCCCAGGGCTCCCAGGAACGCTCTCTGCAGGGAGAAACCACCTGAACACAGCAACAACCGGGAGCAGCGGCGGCGTGATGCCGGTGAAGGGATGAGCATGAGCCCGGCCACAGCCACGGCTGCACCCCGGGCACAGCCCCGAGCCGGGCACAGCCCCGAACCGGGCACAGCCCCGAGCCGAGGACAGCCCCGAGCCGGGCACAGCCCCGAGCCGGGCACGGGACCCCAGATCCGTGCCAACCCCAGCTGGCTGCGAGCCCGGCGCGTGTTTTGGGGGCTGCAGCGCCGGCAGGAGCGGGCAGCACCTTCGGCCCCCGCAGCCGTGGTTTGCCCGCCGGGTGGGCTCGGTGGGGCTGCGCAAAGGGGCAAATCCCAGGCTGCGATTTCATCCCCATCCCTGGGCACACCTTGCTCCGACCTTTGGAGAGCCCGGATATGGTCCCTGCACAGACCGGTGAGGCTGAGGGCAGCACGGGGAGGGGGGAACAGGGACCATTTTGTGCCAAACCACTCCTGTAGGTAACACGGGGCTCTGCAGTGCGGAGCCCTGTGCCTGGTTTGGTGGGAGTAGCTGCTGTTTCCAAACAAAGGGCTCCTTTCTTCCCAGCAAGCAGAGGTAGCTGGTGTGAGCTGAATACAACCTGCCTCCAGCCTTTGTTCCGTGCTACCTCGCCCATCCCAGCACTTGGTGCTCGGCACTGGACAAATATACAGCAGGAAAGAGACCGTCCATCCCCCACGGGACTCGGAGGAGCTGCCTGGCTTTGTCCCACCACTTCATCCTTGGCCTTTCCCAGAGCCAGAGATGTCCCAGCTGAGGGTGGTGGCTGTGCAGGGTGAAGGACTCCCCTCCTGGCACTGGCTCGGTGTGCCGGCAGCCGTGCAAGCACCTGCCCCCCAGCTCCTGCCCCCCTCCCCATCCTGGCCCTGGGCACGCCGCCACGCTGCCGTGCTTTCAGACAGGCACAGCTTGTCTTGGGAGGCGGCTGCTGAGCAGGGGAATTAGGGCATTGCTGGGGCCGTCGGGCTGCAGGCTGGGGCTGCGGCAGGGGGAGCGCGGCAGCAGCACCGCTCAGCCCTCGGAGGGGGAAAGCTGATGTCAAGAGCCAGTGCCATGGGCTGGGGTGGGTGTATGGTCTGTGACCCTGTGCCAAGGACTGGGGTGGGTGTCCTGTCTGTGACCCTGTGCCACAGGCTGGAGTGGGTGTCCAGGCTGTGACCCTGTGCCA
>VYXF01007269.1:68987-87296 GCA_013397295.1 Polioptila caerulea
GCTCCAGCTTTGTCCTCCGTGGCTTGTTTTTCTTAAAATATCTAGATTTGGGGTTGTTTTTTTTTTTTTTTAACTCTTTCCCCCTGCGTAATGAGATTGTGGGGATCTGTATTAATTTTCTCCTGAGTGTTCACAGAGAGGTCTTCGTCTAAAGCTGGGATGTCCAGGGGGAGAGAGAATATTAAACGGAGTTTATTCCTTTAACTGCGGCGCAGAAGGGGAGGAAAATGGGGAGGGCTCAGTTGTTAACCTGAGAAATCTTGAAACACTGGAAGTTTATTAATTGTTCGAGGCTTCTTTGTTTGTATCACAAGTTTGTGTCAAAGGTTAATCTTCTTAATATGTAATTAGTTGAAGGTTCAATTATGGGATTTATTGAACTCAATTGGGTTTTTCCCCCCTCTTTTCCCATTAAAAATAACACTGCAGGTCTTTGTGGCTAGTTTATTTTCTGCTACAACTCGGAGGTATCTGCGAGAAGAGATTTATTCATTATTCTAACAGCCAGTTTAAATTTAGAAATAATCTTTGGGACGTCATACCCCGTGTCTGTTGCATATTTTTCCCTCTCGTTTGCATATGTATGTATCTGGCGAATTATGCTAATGTATGTACAGAAATTTGCTGTGGACATTAGGCCGGTTAAGGTAATTAAAATTCCAATAAATGCCGCTGTTAGTGGGCTGGCCGGGTGGTGCAGAGCTCTAAATCAGGTGGGTGTCGGTGGTGCTGTGGACCTGAGGACAATGCCAGAGCAGAGGAGCAGGAGAACATCTGCACTGCTGCTGGCAGAGAGAGACACAGCTTCCCAATCCTGCCCTCATTCCCTGCCCTGGGTGGGTTTTTGTGGGTTTTTTCTGCTTTTATTGTTTGTTTGTTTCCCCGACGACTGAGGATTTGAACGGGAGTTTCCTCTCGGATATTACAATTTAAAAAATAATAATTTCGAGAAGGCAGTGGGAAGGCACGGGCAGGTTCTCACTGCTTCCCCTGGTGTTTTCCAAGGAAATAGGAGGTGACTTGCAGTGGGTGCAGCCTGTGCTTAGCACATCAGAGTTTCCCACCGCCGGCTTCAGGAATCCCTGGGATGTCTGGCTGGCTGCTCCCGTGTGTTATTTGTGAGCTCAAAATGGTGTGCTGAGGAACAGCCCCCCCGGCTGCGCTGGCGTCCCTGCTCTGCCTTCTGGAATTCTTTCCCAGAGCGTGAAATCCTCCGTGCCAGCCCTGGATACCCCGGTGAGGAAACTGTTCCAGCCTCTGGGAGCTCGGGCTGCCCTGGGGTAGCACTGTGCTGAATTTGGGTGAGCTTGCACAAGTCCGGCTGGTTGATAACCTCACCTGGCTGATTCTGAGCCCGGGACTGACTCAGTCTGTGAAAAAAAAGCTGTGGTAAATCAGATTAATTTCAACTTTTTTTTTTTTTTTTTTTTAAAAGGGGAAAATGCATGCTTAAGGGCACCAGCAGTAGTGTAATAATACCTTGTGTGGCTTTGTCCTTATCTTCAAAGGGTAAGGGATCATTTCTGACTGGAAGTGATCGGCTTCCTGGGATGAGGAAGGTTCATTACAGTCCAGCCCCCGGAGAGCAGGTGCTGCCCTAGGACCTGCTGCAGCCAGGACTTGCTCCAGGGTGAGAGGGATGGGTTTTAGGGGTTTTATTTCAGGCAATATTTTGTACTTTTGTCTAAAGGTTTAGTTTGTAGCAGTGAAAGAAACAAGACAGACCTTTATGTTGAGTGCCCCTCTGGATTGCAGCAGGGTATATTTTAGGATATATTATTGTTCCTGTTCTGTGTGTGGGTTCCCATATTGGCAGATTGAGGTCTGGGTATCCATCAGACTAAGAACCGTGGTGTTACACACGGGTGGTTTGTGTGTGCTGTACACCAGCTTTCCATGGGTTATTTGGGAGCTGTCAGTGGTGCAGGGTGCCAGTCCCAGTGCCTGGGAATGTCCCAGTGCCTGGGAAGGTCCCAGTGGGCAGCCTTGGGCTGTGCCATTTCCCCGCTGGGCAGTTTGCTCTGGGACACTGCCCTTGGCATAAAAACCATTTGGGGGCTTGGAGGATCACCCTCAGCCATGGCATCTTGGCTTCCTCCAAATCTGTCTCTGGTCACCTGTGGGTGGAGGGGTTTGCCCTTGGCAAGGCCTCCTGGACCTTCCTGGCATCAATGGAAACCCCACCTCTGCCTTAATTTCTGGTTTCTTTTCCAGGATTTGTCTTTTCTAATAAGATAACACACTCTGCTTTTGATAAGTTGAGGTCTTTCACTGATGTTTGAGGGAAGTAGGGTAATCCTGTCCTTTTTTTGCTTGAAGGAGGTTTTTAAGACTTTGAAAATAATGAGATGGAATTTCCTTAAAATGAGAAAGACATAACTGGGCATAAGATTAGTTTTAATCTGAGGATTCTTTGTTGAAGCTCTCAAAGCTCCCATGTTCCATACCTTGCCAAGTATGGACTAACAATAAAACAAGATAAAGTGAAAGGTTTTGTCAAGCAGGGGCTTATAATCTCCTTGTGTAGTGGAGCAAACTGTTGCTGAGTGGCAGCCTTACAGAGAGCACAGCTTTAAGTTAGTCTAGAAATAAACCCGCTTATTTTTTCAGTTTTTCATTCACTTCATTCAGGAAGGCCATGGATTTTATTGACAGAGTTACTGCCTGCTGTTCCCTCAGAATGACCTACACGTCTGCAGCCCGTTCAGATGCTCCGTGCCATGGAGACTCCTTTTCTCCTTCATGTTACATTTATTAAAAGCCCAATGGCAGCGTTTACTTTCAGTTTTAGCTGTGAAGACTTAACCAAGAGCGGGGGATGTGGGAACGGGTAATATGTTAACTTAGCAGCTGGCCTCGCCGAGATAAACATGCGCTTTTCCAAATGCTGTCATCTGGCCCCTTTCCAAAACAAGCTGAAGGAGGAGGTCAGGGGTGGAGCCATCCCCTGCTTCAGTAAAAAGAGGCTTTCATTTGGAAAGAATTGCCAGATCGTATTGACTAAAAGAGCTGCAGATTTAAAATGAAATGACCAGACCTTTCCTGAGTAAACCAAATGGTCTCTCTTGATGATTTAAATTTAAGTGCCTTGTTACGGTGCTGCTTCACTTTGAAGGTTCAGCAGCTTCAAAGCAGAGTGCATATTTCTGCTTTTTTTTTTTTTTTAAAAAAAAATCAGTGCTTTATGCAAGATTTTGAACGTGACAACTGATGAAAAATGTATCATCTTTGGTAACGGTAGAGACCTGCAACACAAAAGTGCTATTGTTTTAATTGTTTAAAATTCAGATTACAAGATAATGGTAATACCATTAGAAGGTTTCCCCTTGGCCTCGAAGCTGCAGGTAGGAGTGTGTCGATCCCTCAGTATTAAAGATGAATGATAAGGAAACCTCTTAAATGCCTGTGACGCTGCAGTCTAGCCAATTTAGGATCAGCTGATGCCTCCCAGTGATAATGGCTTGAGGTTTTCAGCTGTATTATGAAGATATCAGCCAGGGCCAATAGTGTTTGGAATAAAAGTATACTTTATTGAATGGGGAGATCATCTAGAAGTGACAGTAAATTGCATTGCTAAATGATCTACGTGCTCTGTGCCAACTTCACTGGCAAATGCTGTTGGTAAAATGAAGGATGGTTATTCTTAATGTATGAAAGCAGAGGAATCAAAGTATTATTTGATCTCCCTTTAAGAATCTGCTGTTTAGGAAAATGGTCAACTAAAAGCATGGCTAAGTTGTATATATTAAATGCCAGAAGTAGGTGCACTTAGGCTTATTTTATCATAACTTAATCATGGTTAACTTCACTGTGGATTCAGTTGAAGTTAACCATGATTAACCATTCACAAATGAAGTTTCATAAATACACTTACAGATGTTTTTATGAAACTTCATTTGTGCACCTTCCTACCTTGTCACTAACACGTTTGAAAATCTCCTGCCCAAGACAAAAATGTCTGGATTTGATCATCAACAAAGTGCCTGTCCTTGCTCAGAACAGTCACTGTGCTCTTTGGGGTCGTGTCAAAGCTGCTGCAAAATGCAGCACTACTCTAAAATATGCATCTGATTCTTTTTGTCTTTTTATTTTTTTGAAGAGAAGCATGTCTCCCTCTTCCTCCCAATCAAAAGGCTTCTGTCACTGAAGGCAGCTGTAAAATAACTGGCAAGGTTCAGGGTACCAGGCAGATCTCAGTGAGTTTTGCTCTCAACCCTGGCTGTGAATCCGTGCTGTAATTTTTCGGCACCGAGGTCTCGAACGTAGTTGTAATTCAAGTTCATAAAATATGAGAAGCCCTGCCGGTCCTGAGGTCTGGTTTCTGGAGCTCTTCCCCGTGGGTTTGCAGCCAAGGATGGCTGAGAGGGAGAGCAGTTATCTGTGCTGCAGCAGTGATGGTTTATGGCTGGGTGCCCAGATTGTCTGGCTTTGCACACAGCTTTATAGTTTGCCTTTGAGGGCTGTGGAGGAGGTGGAAGTCATTTGTAATAAACAGCTATCTGCAGCCTGCTCTTGCTGGGGTTTGAAATGTACAGCCATTTAAAAAAATTGCAAACTAGATGTACATTTACTTGGATTTCAGTCTGGAACTTGGATGTTTTAGGAGCTTGGTTATGAGAGATGGTAACAATTGCTTGTTGCTTTGTATTGAAAATACCTAATATTTATCCTTTGGATGTTTAGGCTGGTTTTTAAGCTCTGCATTGCTAGACAATGAGGTTTTTCAGGTTGGTGGTTTTTTGTTTTTTTTTTTTATTTGGGAGAAAAATTGACTTGTCAAATCAGTTGGCATCCTTTGTGGTAATTAAGCCCCAGAGAAAAATATGTTTATATATCTCAAAATAGTTATCGTGCAGCTACCAGCTATAGGCTCATGTAGGAAAAGATAACAGCCACCCACCCCCCTTCCACTGCAAGGAAAACAACCACCCTGGGCTATGTTTGGTGGCTGCCCATGGGTGTTTGCAGAGGGAGTTCCATTCTTCCCTCCACTTCTCTCCCCCAGCTTCTTGTTCATGGGGTCTGTGCTGATTTTCTGAAGGGGTGGTGCTGCTGCTTTTGTTATGGTCTTGCCCAAGAGGAGTCTCGGATTTTTTACCTGATTTTTTTTTTTTTTTTTTATGTGCTGTTTTCCTTCCTATTCCTTTCTTCCCTTCCCGTGTTCTGTGTGCACAAAGTTTAGAGTTTTCTCTCCCATCCTGCATTCCCAAGGCCTCCTGATGGGAAGTGGGAGAGGTTTTTGTTTTGGTGGAGGGATGGAGAGTGCTTGCTGTGGCTTGGACACGTTCTGGGTGGTCAGGACGTCCACGGATCAATTGTTAGTCCAGGCTGACTTCTGCCAAGTCTATTTTAAGCTCAGCCAGATATCTGTGTTGTGTCAGTCTGATTTCAGTCCTGCTCAAGCCTCCCGACTCTCAGGTCTTTTAGTTCTTCAGAATTCCAAAGTGTTCTCATGGCTGATGCTCACATCATTCATTGGTGCTGACAATGGAGATCCTTGTTTTTAAACAGTAGCTGGTTACTGGTAAACAAAAGAGCATCAGCCCAGTGCTTTAACACAAGCCATTCTAGACAAAAGGAGCAGTTCAGGGAGGATGCCAAGGAAAAAAAAATATGAAAATCAGCTGTACAGATGCATAATGTGCCGACTGCCATTTTCCTGTGTTCCTACAAGGTCATGAATAGACCACAGAAGGTGGTCTTGGTGGTGTCTGTAGTGTTTTTGCTTGAACTCAGTGTATGTTCACAGTAGCCTTGAGGATGATCCTGCACGTGAAAAATGAAGATAAAAACTGTGGTGGCACTGCAGGCATAACCCGATGGGGGGTGTGTGTGTGTCTCTTTACACAAGTGTGTTACCAAAGGCAGGATTCCTCATTATCCCTCTGCTGACATCATCCTGTCCATCTGCAGGTCTCAACCTTTCTTCCCTCAGGGTTTTTAACTGCACTTACCAAGTGCACAAAACTTAACAGAGGAGAATTGATTCCAGTGTTTGTGTTGTCTGAATTTTTACCACATCGTCAGCTCTGAAATGGGTGCTGCTTGAAATTCTTGCTCTTACAAAAGATGCTCCATCTCTGCAAATCTAATCATCCTTATCTCCTCATGGCTGGAATGCTGGAAGTGCCCAGTACTGCACCTCATTCCTGTTTTGTGATGCAGAAAAAATTGCTTTTAGTTCAAAATAACCTGTTGGAATACGTGTGCTGTTCACATCTTCCTGCCTGTGAAATAATTTGGTTTCTCTTTGCTGGTGTAAACTATAATGAAGTATATGTTTATCTTAAGTCTTTCAAAAATAAATTAATATGGAAGATGCAGCATCCTCTGATAAGGAAGGAGGAGAACCTAGTGGTAGCAAACTAAATGCTATTTCATGTTTTCAAGTATGATCATTATAAAATAAACGTCTGATCCAGGTGTGGAGCTAAATTTGGTCCCTCATAGTAACAGAGCTGCTGCTGTTAAGGAGCAGAGTCTCTGTATAAATAGCACTGTTTGAGGTGAAAGTTTTATCATCTGGGACTTAGTGGAGCTTGGTGAATGTCTAAGTTTTACTATTTCTGTTCTTAGCAATCTCATAGAACTCTGCTCCTTCACAAAAGAGTGGTCCAAGTCAGTCTCATTACAGCACCAGTGCATTGATGTCAGTCTTTATAATAATATAATAATTTTTAATAATAATATAATGCTACCACATTTACATGTCATAATTGAATAAAGCCATGGTTGGCTTAGTGGATGGATGTTTACATAATGATTTGCTTAAAAAAAGACCCTCAACTTTAATTTTTTCCTACATTTGTGAGAATGAAATGTGCTTCACAAATTCCTCGGTGAAATACTGCAGTGGTGACAAAACTCCTCACTTTTGGAGCCACCAACCCAGACTTAGAGATACAATCATTTTTATCTGGGTGATATTGCAACACTGATTGTCCAAGTGCACTGAAATTGTGTTTCCATCCTGCCCAGTCCCTCAGTCAGCATCCAGACAAGCAAGAGCTGCTCTTTCTGGAATTCTCTCTGCATCTACTGATCAGATAACATACTTGGAGACATTTCTGAGAATATTTGCTCCCCTGGGCATTTCATGCACTAAACGAAGGCATAAAATAGTTATTACTAAGATGATAATTGACCATAAATTGATTTCCAAAGTGGTATTTACTGCAACTGGTTTTCCTGTCCTGGAAGATCATTTATGGCTATTTCCTTTCCCCATCTCTCCCCCACCCTTTCTCTCCTCCCCCATGGAGCTGCTATTCATTTGCAAAGTTGAAAAATGCATGATGGCCCATTCAGATGCTGGGTCTGATATTCTAATTTATGCTTTTACTATGGAAAGTGGAGGAGCAGAGAAGTTTATTTCCATTAAGTTCATCAAGTTTTAAGGATTACCCTTTCAGCACTAATCTTTTAAACCGAGGTGGGTTTGTGGAAGGAAAGGTGCTAGCATGGATTATGCTGTTTCCTTAATTTTGGATGATAGGATAAATCTTTAACTGAATCCAGTTTCCAGCCTAAAGATAGAGGTACAGAGTAGTTGTTTCTTATCTTACTCAAATTATGTTGCCATCTTAATTTTCAAAACAGCCTTGCTGTTCAAGATGCAGTGGAACAAAAACTTAAAAGCTTCAAAATGTATTAGAAGCTTCAAAAAGTATTTTCTTTAAGTTACATGACATGATTGTGGTGAGCAGTGTGTTTTGATTTTTGTAGTGAAATACTAGGAGTGTATAAAGTGCACAAACCAAGTAGATTTTCTTCATTTGTGTTTAAACTTTCACGAATTTGCAGTGCACAACTTTTAGTACAGTTTATTAGTCTATAGTGTGTTTTGTCTTCCTTGACTGGGATCAAATTTGGTGTTAACCTCCTGCCGAGAATTCCAGGACCCCTGACATTTTATTGTGACTCTTGATTAGCTCACCAGGGTTCCTGCTAAGAATTCTTCTTTCATTCATTTGATAAATTGAATTCCCTATTCACAGTGCCTTTAAATAGAATGGTATTTGGAAAACTTGAAGACAACAGCTTGAATGTTCAATGAGCTCACTCAGCAAGTTTAAAAATGCAGAAGAAGGAAATTATGGGTTTGTGTATCTGAAATCTTCTAAAAGAATAAACATCTTAAAAAACTTAGATCTCCATCACCATACTTGCTTGAGGTGTATTTCCCTTTTGGTTTCTAAGACAAGGAGTTCTTTTCACATCTCTTTTCCCTTTTTCATCGTGTTTTGCCTCGTGGTGTCAGGAGCTGTGTGTTCACCTTCCCTGTCTGTGTGAGGTGACCCAGCACAGAGGGAGCAGCTTCCCCAGGCACTGTGGGGACAGAGCACCTCATCCTTCCCACCCTGGGCTCTGCAGCTGGGGCAGTGTCCTCATGTTTTCCTGATTGTAGCTCTCGAGGCACCCCTTCCCTGGGAGGCTGCTGTCCTTTGATTCCCCCATCCAGGGCTCTCCGTGAGCTTCCTGCAGCTGAGCAGTGTCCTGCATCTCCCACCCTTGTGGCACCTGCAGAGCTCTGTGCTGTGCTGTGCTGTGGGAGCAGACCCCCTGTCTTCCCAGAGATTTGCTCTACAGCTTCTGCCACACATCTCGGGAATGATTTGAGTATCCCAGGAAAGCCCTGGCTGGAGGGGACCTTAGCTCATCTCAGGTGGGCAGATGAGTGTTCTGACACGTGTGTGGTCACTGCTGCTCCTCACTGTCCTGCTGCTGGCTCTTGGTGTTACTCTTGGGCATTCCTGGAGCAGTTTCCCTGCCTGTGGCTGGGAATGAGGGCACTGTGTGTGCATTTTTCCACTGTGCCTGTGGCAGGGAGGCTGCCTAAGGAGAGGTGTTGCTCACCTTCCTGGGCCTGTTTAGTGGCACTGGAGCCACTCATGGACACACTGGACCTGTGTGCCTGTGGCTGCTGTAAGCTGGGGGTCTTTTGCTGAAGATGTCAGCACCACCTTCCTCCCAGAATAAGCACAAGAGCAGCACCATAAACGTGCCTGTCTTTGGGGTGAATTTGATTTCCTATTTCTTGATGCTGTAGGTTGTGTTGTCCAGCCCCACCTGTGTGAGAGCACCAACCTGATCTTCAGCTCTGGCAATAAATAAGTTGCCTGTGCTTTAACCTGCTGCTGACAAAGTGATTTGGCTCAGAAATGCTGGAGTACTGGCACCTAACCCTGATGGAAGGGGGAAAGGAGGATTAGGTGTGTTGGAAATCCCGACAGGAAAAACGGTGCATCACTGTAATTACACAAACTTGCTTTTCAGTTTTTTTTCAACAGAGGAGCAGAAAGGCTTAGCTGTGCTTGCTGGAGGGCTCTGAAGGTTTACTGCACACTGCTGCCAGCTGTGGCCTGTCCCTCCTGACCCCTTTGTCCCTCCAGGATGGCAGCTGACTGACTGGCTCCACCAGCCTCCATCCCTGGGAGTGGTCAGCTCTGAGCCTGCGTGGCAAAACATCCTGTGGAGCTGCTGCTCCTGTTGCAATTTCCTGGCCTCCTACATTGCAGTATCCCTGTGCAGCCACCCCAGGAAGCAGTGCTCCTCCAAAGAGTTCTTGGAGTTCAGCTAAACTTGAGCCAGCAGCTTGTCCCTGGGTCAGCTAAAGGGTGACACTTGGTCAGTGAGGGGGACTGGCACAGGGTTCTCATCTTGTGAAGTATTTACAGAAACCAAAATAGCCAGCACTATCTGGAGAGACAAACATGCTGTGCTCTTACTGAGCTGCTGGATTCCAAAGCTGTTTCCCTTTGTGCATTATGTCCCAGGAAGATTGGGGCCGAGCTGTGGAGCAGATGCCAGATCAGCTGCTGGTAACTATCATCAGGCCTGGGAGGGAGGCAGTGCTGGAAAGGGAATCTGGTTATCTGCACTCTTCATGGTGTGTAGCTTAATTTTTTCATCAGTCTGTGTTTGCTGGGGGAGGAGAGTTGTTTTTCATAGCACGTTTCTTGCTGTTTGTAACACGCCTCGAGTGATGAATTTAGTGCTGGCTTTTTTGGGGGGTGTGAGGCTTTTTTTCTCTTGGTCCTTGCATAGCCTGAGTGGTGCCCCTGGACTTAAGGTTTGCTGGGGTGTTGTCAGCAGATTGAGGGAGCAAATTCTGGTAGGGTTCATGTCTCAAGTGCATAAATGAGTGAGGTTTGGTGTACAGTGTTTTAACCCATGCCCAGATTTACCGAACTCCTTAAGCTGCCTCACGTTGGAGCTTGTATGTACACTAATAACAACATGTACTCTGCACTGTGGAGAGCAACACCTTCACAGGACAGGGGATGTACCTGTGTGGTGGCATTGCTGTGGGATTATCCACATGAATCTCCTCCTTTGGATTGGAGCTTCCATGATTGATCAAGCGATTGTCCTCACTCGCTGTGCTTTGATTGGCGTCCTGTGTCTTGGAGTGCACTTATCAGATTCCTTTTAAATAAAATGTCACTGGATGATGAGTTCCAAGGGTGCAGTTAATGCTTTCCTGCTGCATGGGAGCAGACTGGAGCCAGGTTCCATCTGACACAGGGGTGGTGTGAGTAGGAAATCCTCTGCAGTGACAGTTCTGCTCTGCAGATCCACTCTGGTGTGCAGTACTTGGGGAGTGAAGGGGTAACACACCTCTGAAACATTCCCAGTTGTACTCCAGTGCTCCCATCAGTACCCATCCCTCTCAGGTAACACACCAGGAGAAACTGGAGTGTTAAACAAAGCCAAAGGGAAGTCTCTAGATGAAAAACAAAAACTCCAAGCCCTGCAAACACTTACTGGGACTTGGCAGTGCTCAGATATGGGCTCTTGAAACCTCTGGCTTAGTTCATCTGCATCCTTAGTTTATAAAACTTTTTTTTTCTCTGGAACTTTCCCCCTCTTCCAGTCATTGGTATAACCAGTAGAAGCTAAAACAAGGCCAGGTCGGTGTGCTTTTGAAAAAAATCTCTTGAACTGAATGATAGCAACTACCTGTTCTGCTTTACTTTTGTTCTGATCTGCTTGAGTGGTTATTGACTTTACATGTACATAAAGGAGGGTCACAATTAGTTAACACTGGGTGGACTGGAAACTCCCAGTGGGAGCCCAGGTCCCGCAGCATGCACCAGCTGGGATTCTCCTTTTCTCTCCTTGGGGTCCTGCCAAGGTTTTATTGCTCTTCAACCAATATTGGGAAGTGGCATGTTAGAACCAGCATGTGCTACTGCTGCAAACACAGCCTTGAGACAGGGCACGGAACACAGAAGCTCTTTCTGATCCTGTTTTCTATTTTAGAGGTTGTAGGAGCAGGATTATTAATTTCATCTCTTGGGCAACCTAAAATCTGCCTCTAGTTTGACCAATTTTAATTGAATGTGTTGCTTTTCACACCATGTTCTCAGCTGATTGCTGTGATGTTCTAGGTTGGTTTTGAATGGCAGCTACACTCTGTGCCTGCAGAGACTCTGGATTTGGTGGAATTTCTGAGTGACTGCTGGAATCTGTCTGCTGCCCCTGTTCAGGAGATCAGTTTTCTGTCAGACACTTCAAGATAAGTTCACCAGAAACTGGAGGTATCAAAGTGCCAGCCCTCATCTGTTAGCAATGGATGGTACCTTGATGTTTCAGTGAAGGAATCTCCTGTCAAGGCAAATAATCTATTCAGGAGGGTTAATTGTAGTATGGGGACATAATTGGGCAGTGAGAAACCCCAAAACATGGGAAATCAAGAAATCATAAATGGAGGTCAAACAAAAAATGTCACTGAACTTTATTTATGACTCCCCACAGGAACAAAAATTGCCCCCAGCCTTTCAGATGCCAGGGTGTGATTTCAAGCTGTGTAATCACAACTGTGCAGGTGACTGCCCCATAGACTTGGCTTGTCCACAGTGGTGGGACTGGGAGCTTTTCCCCCACTAATTCCCTGGAAAGGAGATTGTGGGATTTCACTTTGGAAATGGGTACAGGCCTCCAGTTCCCTGTCTAATAGTTTTTGTGTCTAGGAGTTGGTGTGGCCTTGTATCAGTGTTGCTTCATAAAAAATAAACCTTCTTTTCTTTTTGTGTGTTTTTCCTCTCTTCCAAATGTATATTTATAAAGCCTTGGTATCCATTTTAATGTTGGGTTTTTTTTAAAAAACACTTCAGTGTGGAGGATTTTGCTTTATGCCTAATCCAAATCTTCTTTGTTGCAATTGAAATTCAGTGCTACTTACCACAGCTAAAGGAGAAGGATTTTACTCCATGCATCTCTACCACCTCTGTCTTTAACACCTTTTTGAGTCACAGGGTCACCATCTCTTTAGATTAAGTGAATCCAAGTCTGAAGTTTTTCTTTAATTTCCTTGGTGCTGTTTTCTGGGCTCTCTCCAGCTGCCCTGTGTCTCTCTTGCTGTGGATTGTCCCAAACTGGACCCAGCACAGCAGCTGATGAATTTCTGCCCATCTGTGGTGTTGTTTCTTTGCCTGTGGAGTGAAATCTGCTGGAGCATCTCCTTTTTTTCCTCCCAAAACTGCTGTGCTGCCACTTGTTCCCTATGCTGTATTTATATAGGATTTTCCCTGCCAAACATGGTACCCTGCACTTTTTCTCACTGATTCTTTTTTCTGCATTTTGAGTTTATCAGGGTGTTCTGAATATTGTCCCTCCTTAATTGTTTCACAGCCCCATGACTTGATTTATTCTGGGAGCTAAATAAGTGGATGGATTTTTCCAGCAGCAAAGTGGTTAATAAAAATTTTGCTGCTGGACGTGTTACACATTGCAACAAAAATTCATCAGGTCCTGCCTTGGGGAAGGGTTTTGTGGGTTTTTATTGTCATTTTTGAATGTACCTTAAAATTATTAAATAATAGTTCTTAAAACTATTAAATGATAAAGCAATCATATTCTTACTAACAAAAATCTCCATGTACATTGAAAAGTCAGTTCTGTAGTTTGGTTGCTTCTCTTTCATCTTTTTCAAAAATATTTTCAAGAATACCTGGGACTATGCTGTAGGAAAAAAAAATCAGGCTTTTTTATTCCTCCACAAATCCTTGTTGGCTCTTGCTGGTGTTTTATTCCCTTCCCTTTTAAGTGATAGGTGGTGTCTTTGCCATCTGCTGCTCTTGCAGAGTGCCCTGCTCGTGCTCTGGGTAACCTGCAGTGACTGGGACACGGCTGTTGCTGTGGTACATGACAGCAGGCCCAGCCAGTGGGGACAAATCCCATTTCTCTCCAGGATTTTTAAGCTGTTTCTTGCCTTTGCTGGCCTGATTTCCTCTTTGGAGTGGTAGCAAGATGTTAAGCTCCATCTCGTTTTCTTCCCTGCCATTTCGTGTGAGTTTTTCGGAGAAGCCAGATCATCTCAAATTTTGGGGAAAGGGACTTTCAAACACACCTTGAGGGTCTTGCCTGGAGCTGTATTCAGCAGCCCTTTGGGAAGGGAGCCCCAATGGACCATGAATGGTGGAGGTGGAGATCAGGAGCAGCCTGGCTGTGGGTTAGCCTGGCACCAGCTTGGCCAGAGCCCCATGAAATCCTTTGGGGCCATCCCTGGGGCCATCCCTGGGTGCCATCCCTGGGTGCCATCCCCTGGGGCCATCCCTGGGTCCATCCCTGGGTGCCATCCCTGGGGCCATCCCTGGGTGCCATCCCTGATGCCATCCCCTGAGAGCCAACCCCTGGGGGCCATCCCCGGTGCCATCCCCGGTGCCATCCCTGGGGCCATCCCTGGGGCCATCCCTGGGGCCATCCCTGGGGCCATCCCTGGGTGCCATCCCCGGGGGCCATCCCTGGGGTCCATCCCGGGGGTCCATCCCGGGGGCCATCCCCGGGTGCCATCCCTGGGTGCCATCCCCTGATGCCACCCTTGGGGTCCATCCCTGGAGCCATCCCCGGGTGCCATCCCCGGGTGCCATCCCTGGGGATCATCCCTGGGAGCCATCCCCGGGTGCCACCCCTGGGACCATCCCCAGGGGCCATCCCTGGATGCCATCCCTGGGACCATCCCTGGGACCACCCCTGGGTGCCACCCGTGGGGCCACCCCTGGGGCCATCCCTGGGTGCCATCCCCTGATGCCACCCTTGGGGTCCATCCCTGGAGCCATCCCCGGGTGCCATCCCCGGGTGCCATCCCTGGGGATCATCCCTGGGAGCCATCCCCGGGTGCCACCCCTGGGACCATCCCTGGGGTCCATCCCTTGGTGCCATCCCCTGATGCCATCCCCGGGTGCCATCCCTGGAGCCATCCCTGGGGCCATCCCCTGATGCCATCCCTGATCCCATCCCCTGATGCCACCCCCTGATGCCATCCCTGGGTGCAGTGTTGTCACTGTGGGCTCTGCCCTGGTGGTTCTTGGCCATCTGTTCCCTGCTGACCTCTTTAGGGAGGGCTGGAGCAGAAAGAAAAGTGCTGTCACTTCAGCCCTCCCAGGGTCATCTGTCACTGCTCCCCCTTTCCCACTGAGAATCCAAACTAATATTTCCTCTTGCATATTAATGAAGCACTTAAAGGTTGATTTGTTGTTGCTTTTTAGATGCTCAATGCTCATATTTTTCTGGCCTTTCTTGATTTGTCCCTGTGTGTTTGTGCTGGTTTTTTTTTTCATATTTCCTTCTTATTTATTTGACCTAGTTTTGTGTGCTGCTTTCTTTTTTGAGGTGATTGGAGAGCTTGTAATTAGGGACCAGCTTGACTCTTGTTGATTAATGACTGAGCCTGGATATCAAGGGAACAAAGCTGGCACTTCAACAGTCACACCAGCTCCTTCCCTTCACCCATATTTACTCTGGAAAGGTCACAGAGCTGGGCCGTGTAAAGATGAAGGAGGAAACAAAATTAGCAATAGGCAAATACAGAATTTTAGTTTATCTGTTCCAAAACAAGGACTGCTGGTGCTCTGCTGACCTCTTGCTTTGTGTGGGATTCCTGCCATCCGTGTGGGTTTCTGCATTGTTGTTCAGATTCCTGGTGATTTCCAAGGAACAGCACCTGCCCCTTCATGTGGGGCAGTATTTCGGGTGTCCTGAAGGAATCAAAGCCTGCCTTTCCAGAGTTTGATGGGGTTTTTTTGACACTTAATTTTTGATCCCATTTCATCACCACTCTTCAAGATGTTTTCTACCTTCAAGATTTCAGTCACTCCTTTGTTACTATCAGATCCTGAAGAATGTCCTAAGTAGTCATTTTCTTTCTTTCTGGATACTAGATTTGGAGAACTTGTCTTTGAGAACTCGTGTCTGTGCTGTCCAAACCCTCTGTTATCACCTGTAACAATTCATGGATCTATTAATTCCTTCCATAAAGCCTCCACAGCCTGCATTTGGATGATTATTTGCCAATTTCTTACAATTCTAGTTTCAAGATTTTCTTTTTTTTCTATTTTTTTTCCCTCCCATCATCACTGTTATGAAAAATGCCTGTGTAGGAGTGCACGATGGCCTCTTGTATGGTTAAGGAGGTCAAAACCAGAGCAGTGCTTGAGCAGTTGTGTGCAAGTTGTAGGATTTCTGTCAGTGACAGCAACTTCCACAACTGTCAAGGGAGTTTATTCCAGCATAAAGTAGGATTTCAGGTGCCAGGGGTATGTTGGAATTAAAGTCTGGTGGCTAAACCAGACCAGGGTATCTGTAGGCAAAGATGAGAGGAATGCTGTGCTGAAAAGGCAGTTTTTCTATGTTATCAAGTAAACCTTCAGTATCTTGCATATACAACAAAAATTAATGAGGTTGTTGAGGTTTGGGGCAGCGTGACACAGAATAAGAGAGACAGGATTCTGTTTAGCCCTCAATTACTGCACAAACTTCTGAACTCTGAAACACTGTATGGGCAGTAAGACAAATAGACTCTGCCTCAAGGTTGTTGAAGAACTTAATTCCCAAAAGGAATATTGCAGAGTGCTGTCAGAATGCCCCCTCAGTGCTGATCCACAGTACCTGCTCTGCCTTAAAGCTGTGGAAGCAATCCAGCTGGAAAACTCCGATTCTTGCTTAGGTGAAAAAAGAAATCAGCCCAGATTTGTTCATTTTTGAAAGGGGTTAATAAACCTTCCAGGAGCAGGCACTGACAGGCCAGAGCCACAGTGCTGGAGTTGTTGTGGCCATGTCCTGCAGCTCCTCTTGCTTTCCTGTTCCAGGAGAGCTCTCAAGCACTTTAAAGATAAAGATAAACTTTAAAGGTAACCTTGGCTGAGGCTTGGGTTCCATAAGCGATTTGCAATCTGTGGAAACACCATTCTGTAGTAAAACTCCCCTGCTCATAAAAATCCCTCCTGCTTCAGATCCATATGTAAGAACAAGGCAAACTCCTACAGGGATATTCTGAGACACTCCTGCTTTGGAACATGAGCTTTGTGTTCATAAATGTTGGAGCGTATTTCCTGCGATCGAGATTAAATTGTCACTCAGGAAGTAAAGCTGCAACATGTGCCTTGTGACAACGTAATCAAACTTTATATAGCTGTGTTTTTATTGTTTTCCTTTTTGTTTTGCTCTTAGGTGACTAATTTCTGCCTAAAAGTGACAGCAAGAGTTGCCATCTGAGGGGCCGCTTGGAGCTTTATTTCTATTTTAAGCGTATTTAAAGCACATGTATTCAGAAGTGTCATTATGTAAATCAGTTTTGAAAATTGAGCTCCATTAAAAATTACAGTATCATTTCCTGAGCTAATCCGAGGCTATTTTAATCTCAGAAATGAAAAAAATAACCCCACAACCAAACCTCAGGTTTTTGTGAGGAGTGACACTTCTTCCTCTGATGTTGTAATTGCTGTGCTAATATGGCAATAAAATACTTTGCATTCCTAGTGGAGCAAAATGTTTGCTCTTCTTGGATTTGGAAAATCCACTGACATCATGCATTGCCTGGAAGCAAAAATTGATAGTGGAGTCCAGTGTAAGGAATGATTTTGGCAGTGGTAAAAGCTGATCCCCAGGGTTTGACACTTTAAAAGACTTGGCTGAGCCAAGAAAGGTTGGACCAGATGATCCTTAAGATCCCTTTCAACTTGGTATTTTAGGAAAAAACTTGATATTAAAAAAAAAGAGGCCTAACAAGGAAGTTGGATAATATGTACTTTTATAGCTTAAAGAAAACTCAGCATATTTAGCCAAAGTGGTGGTGGTGGTTTGTTGTTGTGTGTGGTTTTTTGTTTTTAAATACTGCCCCGAGTATTGAAGGGCATTTCAAATGTAACTGTGGTGTTCTGGAATTGCTGTAATGGCGTGGGGTTTCTCAAGTACTAGCAAGAGGAAACCAAAAAGCTTCTCATTTTACATGGCCTTGTTTCATTCACCTGCTTTCAAAACCCAAAAAAGGCTGAACTTCCTCTGGCAGCAGCTCGGGGGGTTCAGTGGAACAGGGCCTTTGTAGAGTCTGCTGTGACTCGGGCAGGGAGCACTGCCAGGGAAGGGACTGGATGTTGTTTCTTTGTAGTTCCTCTGATCCTGGGGACTTCTGTTCTCTGCTGAGCTCACAGGAATAAAGGCAAATCTATTACGGTTCCACTCAGCCTTTGGCAACCTAAGTCGTGGGTTTCTGCAAAGTCCTGGAAGGAGCCATTTCAAAGCAGTTTCGGGCTCCTTTGTCTTAAGCGCAGTTGAACGCGTGGTGGAAATCCCCACCTGCAGTTCCTAAGGGCAGGGGTGTCCCAAAAAAGCTCAGTTTGCAGTGCAGGGTTTAGAAGGTGGCCCTTGGAAACTGGCATGAGCTGAGCAGTTGTGCAGGTGGTGGATTTTGGGTCGTGACAGAAGGTGGATCAATATTAAAAATCCCCCCCAGACACCTGATGCCATTTCAGCTGTCTGGACCTCCAGTGGTGCACCAAGAGCTCCCAGATGTGCCCAACCTCTGGCTGCTGTTCCAGACCCTGGGCCTTGTCTCTCTCACTCCTCTAAATAGTCTGAATGCTCTAAAGTGCCTTAAAAAGGCTCTCACACCTAAGTTCAGAGCTGTGAATTGCTTGCTGCAGTGTTTATAGTCTGGAGTGACACAAGGAAAGGGAATCTGCTTTTAATTTAGTCTGGAGCTGCACACAGGATCTGTGTAAGCATTAAAGCATCTGCAGTGACCAGGATCAGTATTTTCAGGCAAGTGAAAAAGCCAAATCCCAGAACGCCCTTCAGCACCAAAATATCAAGAGGCTGCAATGTTCCTTTTTTTATAACAGAGGGAAACTATGTAGGGAAAATGGAAACTCGTTAAGAGGCAAAGGGTTTGGTGGGGAATGTTTGAAGACACAAAGTGCAAAATCTGAAGAGTGGTGGTTTTCTCCTTTAGGTAAAGAGCAGTCTTGCATTGTGACCAAAAAAAAAAAAAAAAGAGTTTTGTAACAAAAAAACCCTTCTAACAAAAAA